>JAHFWG010001886.1:0-15831 GCA_020233015.1 Callinectes sapidus | reverse complement strand
TCAATATTTAAAAGTAGACACACCCACTGCGGAATGGGAAGGCGGAGTTAAGACAATGCATCTCTCAAAGTTAGGCTTATAAATGTCCCCTCTCCTGAGGTTTACCGCTCCTTTCGGTTTCCCAGGACCAACCATCTCAGTTTCCCTATCTCTCTGTGTTTACTTCTGGGTCATTCCTGTAGTGCCCTCTCATAAAATGGTCAGGCTTTGGGGACCTTCCCATCAATCCTTGTCAAGCTTTTCACCTCCTACCTACTCTGGTACTGTTATTATATTATTTCTTCTCTTATTTCTTTTTCTCTCGTCTCTTCTTATTTTCTTGTTTCTTCTCTCTTCTTTTATCCGTGCCAGGGTACCACATACCCCCGTCCTCCGTAGCGAGTCCCGCGCTAGAGCTCATGATGGGGACAGGAGGTGTACGCTGCGTCAATTTCCTTTTTTCCAATGTTGGGGTTAACTGTGATCTGTGCAGGCACAGACCTTGCCAAGCCTAGGACAGCACAGGGACGGTATATGTAGTATGCTATAAGGCCTACGGCAATGACCCCGACTGGCAGCAACATCCATGGCCATTTCTCTCACTCTTGCCAGTTGAATTCCATCATAATGGCCTGCTTCCTTGACAGCTGTACATTGTCAATATATTGGGGCATAGACCAGGGCTCAAGATCAAACTGTTGGGAAGACTCATATTAGTGGAATTCACAATACAAAAATACTCCCAGATGGAGAAGGCAATTGGAGTGGAAAATGGATAAGGCATTATAATCAGTAGTGCTTCATTCATCTATGTGGAAGAAGTCAGAAGATTGATTTACTTTCATAAGTCCAGTACCATTAACATGTTTAGTTGTAGGAATACAGGAGTTTTGACAAGTCACAGTAATTGTTAATCAAGTACCTTTATCATATATATATATCAATAACTATAACACATATTACAATCATGAAAACCATTGGACAAGAATAATTTGTTCTTGCCTTATTTATCATCCAATATTTTTTTGAGGGGTTATTCACTAGAAAAACATCTACTTTAGAAAAAGGAAATGGAAGGGAGTCATTCTGAAGACATCAAAAGGTGTCAACTGAAATCCCTCATAAAGGAACGAGTAAGTGGGAGCTTAAATTGTGTAATGCAGTCTTAGGGATCACTCTAAAGAAGTTCTGTGTAATCCCAAAATTCTGGTTTTGGAGGAATTAGTAACTCATATTTAGGTAATATCTCATCTAAAATTTTCAATACACAGGCATTTGTAATAATATCTGGAGAAAAGTTTGTTTCCATAAATTCTTGTAATCTTATTTTAAAATTAATATAATCAGTTGCAATGGATGTTAAAGCGAACTGTACACACTATAATATTTTTAATGATATAATTGAGTACTGATTCAATTCAATATCTATCTTCATTAGATGCATAAATGTTTGAGAGATATGGGTAACAGTCTCCAGTTTCTATAACACTTGCTGGACATTGGTTAATTCCTTGAAAATAAAATTAATAACCTTAGAGTGAACATTGAGAATTTTTCTTTCTTCTTTAGTTAAGGTATACTCTAAATGCAACATTTGTGGATGAATCAATCTGAGCTCATATATCTGCTCCAACAAGAGTGTTAGCCCGAGTCTTCACTAAATTAGTGAAATTCCTATTTTTTCCTTGTGAAGTATAATTATAACCATTATTGCTTAATTATTCAGTGTAAAATCTTGTATATCATCATGCCAATTTTCTTTTAACTTTTCCTGAAATAACATAACATGTTGGGCTATCAAATATGGTAAAATGTAATCTGGTCCTTTCATTTCATTGAAGTCATATAGTATACTTTGAGTTAAATCTTTTTTGCCTTCCTTATATATTCATAAATGTCATCCAGTCTCAGTAAAAAATTGTATTATATGAGCTTGTCCCTTGACAATGAGATAATTAGTTGGGTAAAACTAAATTTTTGAATGATCCTCAACATAGTTCTATATTCTGTAAAGAATATCTTATCATATTCTAGAGGCATATGTATCAATATAAATTTAATACTTGGAACTTTTTTCTTGACCGTAACCCTATGGGTCTGAATCACTGGATTCTCCTTTAGATTCTTTCTCTACTCTCTCAGTAATATTTTCACTATCTTACCAATATCATTATCTTCATCTGATAGTAATATAACATCTTCATCTGTATCTGTCCTCCCATTTGTATCTTCTGCCAAAAATATGGAAAGAGATCTACTATTTCACTGGTACTTTATATTCTTTTGGTTCACCCGACTTATGTATAAGATATGCCCTTCTGATATTTTGATTCACTTGTGGTATATCACTCCCTCATAATTAGATTTTCTCTCTATCAGCATGTAATGTTTCTTGTATTTCTAGTTATAGTACTTCTAATTCTAACCTTATATCACTCACTTTCTTTATAACTTTTTGTTTCAACTTACAGTGGGTCTAGGCTGTCACTGCTCTGTGGACATAACTGTATCACCAATTTTAATTTTCCTTATTTCAATTCTTTTAGAATGAGCCTTTTCAGTCATACTTTCAGTTTCTTCTAAATATTTTTGATATCTTGCCTACACTCTATTAACTTTTACTGCCATTTCCTGTTTAAAATCCTCAATATTATATCAACCTTTTTCTTCCCTTATCTGTAGCTAATGTATATCAAGTACTCTATATGTTCCTATCACACATATAATCAAAATATCTTGTGGAGGATGCCATTATGTTGGGAAGCACTCGGTGTGGAAAGTCTGGGGAGAGTCACACCTGCGGCAATCCACTATGGAGTCAGGCAAACCTGCAAAGATGTATGGCCGAACGAGTGGCCACAAGTTGGGATAAGGAGACGCCACACCCAGTTTGTTTCTTCTTGTATTGGAAATAGTGGTACACCCACAAGAACCTGCAAATATTACAGTGGTGATAGGTTTGACATTGTAACATTAATAAATCTTTTCACCATGGGATGGCAAGCTTTCTACCAAACTACCTATTTCCTTTACCACTGGTTTTGTCATGAATACTTACATCATAAAATAAAGAATAATCACACTTGTATATCATAGGTATAGTTATCCACGGAAATATCTCAATGTTATAACTCTCAAAATACATATCACTGGCACAAATAGTAAGTATACTTGAAAAGAAAGGCTGACATAAAAAGGTGTTCCGGTAGTCACGTTATATCACAACACTCCAAAAAGTCCACATAACCTGTATATCCAAATAGTACATCATAATCCAACAAAATATATTAACAAAGTAGATTTGCACAATTACATATTATAAACTCACCTCATAGAGGGTAATGCACAACTCAGAAAAAATAGCAGCACTAACACCACCTGCCATCAAGTCTCTGTGCTGTCTGGCTGAGAGAAACTGGTCTTGACTACCTTTACCCCTTAATCTTGATCTTGAGATCGTAACCATAATACAAAAATTTAATCCTAAATCCTAAATCACCACATCAACTTCCCCACCAAAAGGCGGAGCCACATGCCTAGTAGTAAAAATAATTTGGATTCTGCTTAAATGTAATGTGCCTACCACTCCTTGAGATACTGTCATTTGTGTTAGAGATAGGAGTATGTAATGAGTTATCAGCATTAGATCCACTACCAGCATCCTCCACATCATCAGGTGCTAAGCTCGTATCAGCTGAAACATCAGATGACTGCTCGGAAACTGTAGTCGGTTTGGCACTTAAGGATTGGTGAACAGGTTTCAAGCGATCTACCGAAATGGATTGTTCCTTGCCCATATTGTCTATGACAAAATACTTATCTTCCCGTCTGACAACAGGAAAAGGACCAGAGTACGTGCCTCTAAAGGTCGTCGAATTCTATCCACCCTTACCCACACATGTGTACAATTTAGTAACTCAGGGGGATAATATGCTTTAGGAGAGCAATGATGTTTCCCATGTGCAAACTCTGCAAAGTCCAGCTTGGCCATTTCTGTGGCGAGAGCACGAACTTGTGATGAGTTGAATGTCTCCCCAGTAACTTCACCTGGGTTCACAATTAGAGGACGCGGAAACAAGAGAGAGGAGCCAGTTACAGCTGAGAAAGGAGAAAATCCAGATTCTTTTGGTGTGATACGGATTCCTAGCAAAACAATAGGCAACGCTTGTAACCAATTTTCTTTTCTTGCTGTGATGGCAGTCTTTAGTGTGCGATGTTGCCGTTCGATCATGCCATTTGCTTGGGGATGAAATGGTGTGGTACGGAGCCGATGAAATCCAGCCAGAGTGGACAATTCCTGGAAGAGTTCACTCTCAAACTGTGTTCCCCGGTCTGTGACTACATACAATGGTACTCCAAATCTTGAAATCCAGGTTGTCATGAATGCAACAGCAACAGAAGCAGCTGTAATGTCCTCTAGGGGACATGCTTCAATCCACCTTGTCGCTCGATCAATACATGTAAGCAAGTAACGATATGGAGCAATAAAGGATCCTGTAGTATCCTTACAAACGGGCAAGGGTCCAACGATGTCTACATGGACTGTCTCAAAACGGTCAGATGGAAGATGAAAAGGTTGAACTTCACTTTTAGTATGCCTATGGATCTTGCTTTGTTGACAGGCTTGGCAATCCCTTGTCCAAGTACGAATCTCCTTGTCCATGTTTGGCCAGTAATATCTTGCTTTAATTAAGCGCAGGGTAGGTCTTACTCCTGGATGGGATAGGCCATGAATATTGATAAAGAGACTTTGCCTACATGCTTTTGGCACAAATGGGCGAGGAAAGGGAGTTGAGATGTCACACAAAATACTTGTTTTATCATTGATCTTAAAAGTCTTTAGAGACTCATCATAAGCTTTAATTTCCTCATCTGCCAGTCGTTCACGAGCAAGTGCTGGTAAGTCATAAAGATCCACCGTTACTGCGTTAGTGGGACGTGATAAGCAATCAGCAACTGTGTTCTGGTTCCCTCGGATGTAACTTACATCAGCAACGTATTCACTGATGAGAGATAGATGCCGCTGTTGTTTGTCAGACTTCAGTAAATTAGGTTTCTTGTATGCACCCATTAGTGGTTTGTGATCTGTGAACAATGTAACATGTCTACCTTCAATTTGTGGTTTAAAGTGTAGTACTGCAAGGTATGCTGCTAACAATTCTCTATCAAAAGTAGACTGATGTCGTTGTGATTCAGATAACTTTTTTGAAAAGAAACCAATAGGCACTGGTTGACTATCAATGACTTGATGTAATGCAGCACCCACCGCATAACTTGAGCTGTCAGTCACTATTTGATAGTGAGTAATGGCTGAAGTGGGGTAAGGCAATGCACTAAGTTCACTTAAGATTTTCTTCATCTCTGAAAAAGCTTGTTTCTCCTCTGTATTCAATGTTAACTCCTTAGCATTTGGTTGCATTTTGATAAGTTCCGTTAAGGGAAGAACGACGTTGGCGAAGTTTGGAACGAGCCGTCTGTAAAATCCGACCATGCCCAAAAAGCGACGAAGCGATTTAGAGTCTGTTGGTTCGCCGAAGTCATTGATTTCATACAGCTTTCTCTGTGTGGGCTTGACACCCTCTGCACTTATATTACAACCCAGAAAGTCTATGCTCTCTTGCAGAAAGGAGCACTTGTTTACAGAGATGCGGAGGCCGTTATCATTGAGAACCTTGAGAACAGTCGCTACATCTCTTAAGTGTTGCTCTCGTGACTTGGAGAAAATCAAGATATCATCTAAGTATATGAAAGCACATGCCACATTCATGAAAAGGTTGTCCATATGCCGTTGTAGAGTAGCAGATGCATTTTTCAGACCGAATGGCATATACAAGTATTCAAAAGTTCCAAATGGAGTGGCAACAGCTGTTTTCTCAATATCATTAGGATTCATTGGTATTTGATGGAATGCCTTGAATAAGTCTATTTTTGAAAAGTATTTTATGCCATGAAGTTTGGAAGTCACTGAATGTATGTGTGGCATGCAGTACCTATCAGGTTTAGTGATGGCATTCAACGCCCTGTAATCGCCACAAGGTCTCCATTGTCCAGGTGTAGGCTTAGGAACTAAATGTAGTGGTGATGCCCAAGGTGACTCAGAACGACGGACTATTCCCATATCCAGCAAGTTGTTGAATTCTTGCTTTGCAATGGCAAGCTTTTCTTCTGATAACTGACGTGCCTTCGCATGTACTGGTGCTCTATCTCCTGTGTCTATGCGATGGAAAACCTTAGCCTTATTTGAGTTTCCTGGTATCTGCTGTGGCAAGGTTAAGGCAGGTAAACTTTCAAGTAGATGTTGAATCTCAGGTGACTGGCCTACAGGAAAGATAACATTGACAGGAAAGACATCATATTCAATCTTGTTAACATCCACAAAAAATTTGGTAGTTCTGTCAATTACTTGTTGCTTTCCACAATCAATTATTAAATTGTGATGTGACAAGAAATCCAAACCAAGAAGAGCATGTGTTGTATCAGCCACAATCATTGTCCACTTGTACACTCGGCGTAGCTGAGGTATAGATATGTCTACCACCGTTTCTCCGTAACAGGTGATTGATTCACCGGTAGCAGATGAAAGGTGGGCAGGAGTAGGATTTAAATTCAACCCTACACAGTACTTGTGAGGAAGAATAGACACTGATGCACCTGTATCTACAATGAATGATAAACATGTACCACCTATCCGGGCAGCAATTTCAAAGGATGGCGGGCCGGAGGTGATGCCTTCGACCCGCCCTACTAGTTTTCCGAGGATGGAGCAGGAGAGGAGGCTCTAGAATTAGGCTGAATAGTACAACTGGTCTTATTTGGGTACCGGCACCATGGTTTACATGTTCGGGATTTATCTGCATAATATATGTGACCTCTGCATATCCTTGGTCTCTGCTGATCATTAAAAGGACGTAGTCCTATAGGAATGACACTGTTATCCCTTGTCTGGGAATTTAATGATGGTTGTTTAGAGTGTGACTGTACATTAGACTTGACATGCAAAACTTGATGAAAGAAAGGAGTGAGTTCATCAGCCAAGTTACCCAATTGTGTTAAAGTCAAGTCCTTTTGAGCAGCAAGAACTGGGGATATGGTAGGGGGTAATGCCTGGATAAACTGGTGTCTTACAAGATCCTCACCTACACCAACTTTGGCAGCAATGGAGTTAAGTTCTTGCATATAATAAGAAGGTCTTCCAGTCATTGAAGTTTTAGTGATTAGTTTAGAAAACAGCTCAGGTTTAGTTCTCTCATGAATATTTATCACAACCTCTTTGGTTTCTTTATAACTATGATTAGCAATTACAGTGGCAGAGATCTTGGTAATTACATCTGGTGGCAAGTTAGCAATCAAATGGAAAAATTTGGTTTCTTCAGTGGTGATATGTTTTATATGGAAATTAGCTTCTAATATAGAAAACCAAGCAGCTGCAGCTGTCTCCATAAATGCTGGCATCTTAATCCCCACCACATTCAAGTGGGCAGCACTCTTCTCATCATCGTTGCTCATACTAGTGATGGTGTAACCTACTTATTTCTGTAGAGCAGGATATTCTTCTTCCTGTGTAAATGATGGCAGGCCGTGATCCAGAGCGGTGTGGTCACTGGCGGCGTAGTTACGAGGTGTGATGTTGCTGCAGAGGTAGAGGAGGGTTTGCTGGTGTCCAGGCGTGGTCGTCACTCCTGCCTCGCGTCACTCCGGGAGGTCACCAGTTATGGCCGAACGAGTGGCCACAAGTTGGGATAAGGAGACGCCACACCCAGTTTGTTTCTTCTTGTATTGGAAATAGTGGTACACCAACAAGAACCTGCAAATATTACAGTGGTGATAGGTTTGACATTGTAACATTAATAAATCTTTTCACCATGGGATGGCAAGCTTTCTACCAAACTACCTATTTCCTTTACCACTGGTTTTGTCATGTGTACTTACATCATAAAATAAAGAATAATCACACTTGTATATCATAGGTATAGTTATCCACGGAAATATCTCAATGTTATAAATCTCAAAATACATATCACTGGCACAAATAGTAAGTATACTTGAAAAGAAAGGCTGACATAAAAAGGTGTTCCGGTAGTCACGTTATATCACAACACTCCAAAAAGTCCACATAACCTGTATATCCAAATAGTACATCATAATCCAACAAAATATATTAACAAAGTAGATTTGCACAATTACATATTATAAACTCACCTCATAGAGGGTAATGCACAACTCAGAAAAACATAGCAGCACTAACACCACCTGCCATCAAGTCTCTGTGCTGTCTGGCTGAGAGAAGCTCATCTTGACTACCTTTATCCCTTAATCTTGATCTTGAGATCGTAACCATAATACAAAAATTTAATCCTAAATCCTAAATCACCACAGATGTTTAGAGACAACCAATGACACACACACACAAACACGTAGAATAATTTACCAAAGAAATAACCCATAAAATTGTGCACAAATTCAAAGAAAGATTAGGTAAGGTATAAAAACAGATTTAATGGCCGTATTGTTAAACACTTTGCTCTCTCAACATCACTACTACTCAACATCACGCTTACCACACGGGTATATCTATCACTGCTATCCATTCATTACAAAGAAAATATAAGACACACGAGCTATCCACTATAAATTCAATGTAATACATCACTTTAAAAGTATTATATTCACGAAGGGGCGAATTTAAAAGTGTAGATGTCAAAATGAGGTATTTTGTCACGTCACCCCGGCTTGCTTGCGTAGCCTAACATTGCCATCAATCACCGCGATTTCTTTAATAAAATGCTAATATAATACACCTACGCACTAAACCCACAAAATCTAACGTAATATATTGTTCTACATTTAATATATATCCACAGCGAGCAAATTTCAGAGCGCAGATGTTAAAATGAGCCCACCTCACCTGGGCTTGCATAGGCTATCAGTAGCGTTAAATCACCGCGATTTCCTTATAAAATAATTATTATACGACAGACACGAACTAAATCCACAAAATCTAAGGTACTCCATCATTGTCCTTCTAATCTATTCACTGCAGGCGAATTTGAAGCCATATTTACTGATCTGAGAGGAAAAATCGGTTTCCCTTCCCTGACTGGTAACAAACACCGTTTCTACCATCGCTAAATCTATAATAAAACGCTCTAATACGACACAACGCACTAAATACATAAAATATAACGTAATTCATCGTCATTCTCTCGTTATTCCATTCACTGCACGCGAATTTCAAAAGTTGACTATCGTTATGGCGTAATATCAATTCACTACTTCCCTGGCTGGTCACCATGCCGGCCATTACCTCCACCACCGCTATTAATGAATTGCACACCTATTATAAGACACACGCAAATCAAATCTACAAAATCTAAAGTACTCCATCGTTGTACTTTTAATATATTCATCACTGGGACCGAATTTTAAAGCGTGGATGGCAAAATGAGGTATTATAATATAATACCTACTAGATATTATCTAGTAGGTTACGTAAAGCTGGCCTCTGGTAAAGGCTACCTCCATCACCGCTATTAATGAATTACCTATTATAAGACACACGCAAATCAAACCTACAAAATCTAATGTACTCCATCGCTGTCATGGTCATATATTCATCACTGGGACCCAATTTTAAAGCGTGCATCGCAAAATGAGGTATTACGTCTAGCAGGTTACGTAAAGTTGACTGGCGTTGCGTACGATAATCGGGTCATCTCCGCTAAATTCTTATAAAAACACTATAATAAAATACACATCCACTAACTCCACTAAATCTAACGTAATATATTGTTCTACATTTAATATATATATCCACAGCGAGCAAATTTTAGAGCGTAATGTTAAAACGAGGTATTAAGAGAGGCACTCATGTCACATCACCTACTATGGCTTTCACTGGCCGTGTTACACTGTTTTTCGCAAGTAATTCCGAAACGAATTGTCGGAACAGTATGGTATTTCAACACAAAGCCTCTTACACCCCTACCTAATTTATGGCCCACATAGCATATTGCTATATGTGTTTACGAAGGAGTTTACTCGTGTATATTAAGACGAAGCCACGAGGTCATGTCTACACATTCAGAGGACTCGTCCCCACCCCCCAAACACCCCCCACCCCCAAACACCCCCCACCACTCCATATTTCCCCCCCCCCCTCCACCCTCCTTCCGTATCCCTCTCCGTCTCCTCGTTCTCCCCCCCCTCATTACTCATTTCCTGCCTCTTATATGTTATTCCGTTTACTTTATGTACTGTACTTATAGCTACATGTCATATATGTATGCATCTAATTAATACAGTGTGTGCAGCTTTCGATATTACTTGACATGTAACCTGGGAGTACTGCAACCTTTCATGGAGGCAAAACGTATATCACGTTGTTCATTACTGTATAACCTGATGCTTACGCAAATGTAGTAGGAGGCAAATGTACTGTATGTAGGTCCTATGGCCAGCCGAATGAACAAGCACTATTGTTATTACCTGTGGCCTGGACTTTTTGTAATAACATGTTCTTCTTTAGTAAATACCATGTACTCATCACACAATGTTAACATGGTAAAGTTGACATTATATTATTTTGTTGCCTTATGTCGTTCATAACCACATCATTCCATATAAATTGCATAATCGTATTTCTCTGCTTCACTGCATCTTTGCTTAAGTCATAACCTCGGAAACCACAGCCCGGTGGTAGGGGTAGGGAGGTGGGGGTTGGGGGGGATTTCCGCCTATAGTGACAGGCAGAGGGAGAAAGAGTGGGAGGGGAGGAGTGGGATTGGGGTGGGAGGGAGTCAGGAGACTGAGAGTATTGGCTATAATTACACATTGCGTATAATGGAACGGTGCAGAACACTCGTAATACCATATATTATTGCTGCGGTTATTTGGTTGACCAAATATGACAGCATGCATTAACCTTATAGCGCACACATACATCTTTACAACCATTAACAGCTGGATTGTCATCCTTCCACGCTCTTCTGGCCTTCGTCTGGTTTCCATGCTTATATATATATCAGTGACCGTGTGAATAATAGCAAAGTAGGGTAATTAACATGCATGAATATATATTTCTGTTTAATATAAGTAACCACAGTAACATACACCATATACCGGTACTATATGTGGGTGTTTTGAGGGAGACGGGGAGGGGGTGGGTGAGGTATTAGGGTATGGAGGGAATAGTCTGGGGGTTGGTAGGAGTGTTGGAGGGGCTAGACGAGTACCCCACACTTGTTCGAATGTGTATAAGACCTTAGTGACCATGCCTGGATTCGACTTAAATATACACGAGTAAACTCCTTCGTAAACACATATAGCAATATGCTATGTGGGCCATAAATTAGGTAGGGGTGTAAGAGGCTTTGTGTTGAAATACCATACTGTTCCGACAATTCGTTTCGGAATTACTTGCGAAAAACAGTGTAACACGGCCAGTGAAAGCCATAGTAGGCTTGCTTCCGTAGCCCAACACTGCCATCAAATCACCGCTAAACCTATAATAAAACACTAATATAAGAAACACACGCACTAAATCCACAAAATCTAAAGTACTTTTTCATTTTCCCTCTAATCTATTAACTGCAGGCGAATCTGAAGCGACATTTACTGATCTGAGAAGGAAAATGTATAATTTCTGCTGGCTTCCCGACAAGCCAGGTAGCGGCAGCCATATGCACCAATAATTCCCCTAATTTTGGGGGTTATTTGTGATTTGATGGGTAACGCCTAACACAACACCATTGCAGACACATGAACACTCACCTCACAAGTCAAAATGGTGATGGCACTCCTGAAATGCGGGGAAAACTGAAGAAATATGGAGGCTGGCTGGGGCAGACGTGTTCCCTTCACTGAGTTCAAACGTAACTGGCGGACCGCTAGTTACGTTTGAACTTTCTGCCTCCGTCACCCAGACCGCCGTGACGGAGGCAGAAAGCTGGACTCTGATTGGCTCCTGGCGTGGAAGGAAGCAGAAAGTTGGACTCTGATTGGCTCTTGGGGTGGTCAGGTGGACTGCTACTGTGACGTTAAGCCAATCAGAAGGTGGCACCTGTACTAACACCTGACGTTACACAAGGTTTCAGCCAATCACAATGCAACATTTTCTAGTGGGGAGGAAGAATAATATGATATTAATGCCCACAAACTTCGATTCAACACCACAGCGCCATAATAACTACTCACGCCCCACCCTACCCCCGCCGCCCACTCTCCCGGGACACATAAGAACGCCCCGCCCACTATCCCGATACACACAAGAAAGTCACACCACGCCCCGCCCCGCCCACTGCCCTGAATGCCCCAAGCCCCGCCCCGCCCGCGCCGCCAACTGCCCCGGGACACACATGAAGGCCCCGCCCGCAACGTCCACTGCCCCGGAACATAAAAGCATGCCCCTTCCCACCCCGCCCGCACGACCCACTGCCCCGTGACACACCAGCACGCCCCGTACCTCCTCACTGCCCCGGCTCATATAATCACTGCCCCCCCCCCCCACCCCTTTCCCCTGCCCTGGCTGGCCCCGGTGTGAGGTGGTGATGAGGTGAGGTGTGGTGAGGTATACACACACACACACACACACACACACTCTTTCTAATGACACCACCATTACTTTCAATCACCATCACATTTTATTAATCGCTTTCATCTTTATTTTACATCATCATCATCATCATCATCATCATCATAACTTCTAAATGATAATAATAATAATAGCTGGCAATACATTATATATATAAATGGCGTCAGTGTGAAGGAGAGCGTATCGTTACGTGACTCATACAAGTGTGTTGATGGATAACACTGTCAGTTCACGCAATCCGCAATCCACGAGGCTGCGGGTGACAGTCCCTGGCTGACGCGGTTGATGGGGGAAGAGTAGGGGCATGGCAAGGCTATCGTAAGTGACAATAGTAACGAAGGAAACCGTAGGATATGATCACTTCATACTGAAGACACCTACACCACCACATTGTACCCACCTCTGCACCACCTCAAACTTGCACTGAGCCTCACTACTTGCTACTCAGTTCTCACTTTCCCTCCGTCCTTCTCTGCCACCGCACGCCAGTTATTCTATTCCTGCGACTCTACCAAACATTACATCTTCAACTACAGTGTTTCATGAGTCAACGGCAATGCTCTACGTGTGTTTTTGCTTACTTTGTATGGTGATGTGTGCTACGAGGGGGAAAAGAGTCACATTGGCCTACATATTACATTTCCTCCCCCGCACCATTACCAAGAGAAAGTTTGCCTTCTCCTCTCTCACTACACTCACTAACACACACAGTAAAATCTCTCATGCCCACCTTCTTAGCACAAACTAATCGACATAACTTTTACTCTCTCTCTCTCGACTGTAAGGAAAACATAATAATAATAATAATAATAATAATAATAATAATAATAATAATAATAATAATAATAATGATATAATAATAATAATAATAACACAATACACTTTGTAGTAGCATGTTTAACTTTTCATAATCAAGTATTTCACTGGCTATTCCATGCATCACGAGAGTAACAGTTAATCACATGTCAATATATTGGACAACAACCATCACTAAAGAGATAAGAAGGGGAGAGGCAATATTAAATAAGCTGGATAGGGTTAATTTTGGCAGGAGAAATCGTAGAAGCAAGGACTATACATACCTCTGTAGGGTCCATGGATAATGTACTGTACATGTCATTGTGATTGGCATCCTTAGGCATTAGACAGGCGGTGATTAATTCAATGAAACATAATAGAGTAATCAAATTTTATTGTTTCATCAGTTTCCTTGACAGTTCAGGAAAAAATAAAATCAGACTTAAATGACCCAATAACACAGTACAGAGTTCTCCTACTACAAGTCTGACTCCTTGGTATGATCAAGTTTCACACCTACATAGACCACTTCAATGGAACATTATGTAGCTCTATGATTCCAGTCACAGGAGTCTGCCTGTTGCAGGATAAGAAGTGAAAGTGAGAAATATTCACTGAAAGAGCCAACATTCTCAGACATGCAAGAGCTGGAGTCATGAAGGTAGAAATATGATTTGCCAGACAGCAGAGAATACAACCAATTGTCACAAATCACACAAAACGGAACTCAATAACCAGTCACTTTAAGTAAATCCTTCATAAACACTAAGAACGAGATAACATTCTACATTGAAAGTAATTATTTCATCTCATCTGCAAAATGCTCTGGCAAGTAGATTTCTTTGATGAAAACTGATCCTATGCATATTACTCGTTCTTCACCTTTGTATCATCAATCACTGTTATTACAATCCATGAAAACCATAAATGCCATACGTAAAATGTTTAGGTTAAATGTAGAACAAGTGAAATAAAATCAAATGAAAAAAATCTCAGATTATATACCTGAAAGCAAACAAGCTGTTAAAAATTTGTACTCATCCTTCAACAATATTCTCCTCTCAACAATGGTTAATAAAAGTGCTTCTCCTAAGACACATCTTTTACAAGTGCTGCAGGTAAGCTCATACTCAAGAAATTTTGTCACAGGAAAAGATGACCTTTGTGATGCAGAGATAAATCAATCATTCAGTGATACAAAAGAAACAAGAAATTAAGTACAGAAGAGTGTGCTGGGATGCAGATATGGCACAACCCAGATCTACCAGACCAATTACCCCAAATAAACAAAAAAGATCTTAATTCCCCTAAACAATGTTACGCAACAGAAACAGACGGATCTGACAACAACTGGATGTACGTTGGGTGAATGCCGTGCCTCTCCGGTCGCCAAAGCCCCACGCAATGGTAGTGCCGGGAGGTGATGGAGGAGTGAGGGGAGTGAGCCTCACTGCTGGTCAGGACACAAGTCAGCACATCTGTCACCTGTCTGCCAAGGGCCAGCAGATTAGGGTCACACACTGTCTAATGTTGATGCTTTAAGACTGGTGGGTGACAGCTCTACCCTGCTATTCTCTGTGCTGCTTTTCTTGCTGCTGTGCCTGCTGTGGGTCTCCCTCTTTTACTCCACCTGCTGTTTGCTGCTCTGGTGCGCTGCTTCATCGCCTTCATGCGCCAGGGTGTCCTCAGGTCGGCCATCAGTATGGCTGCAAACAAAGATTTTTAGGTCAATATTTCACTTACATTGAGGATAAGGTAAGAGGAAATCAAGTCTTTAATAAAGGAAAAACACACAAACACAAAAAGTAAAAAAAACTTTAAATAAAACTTGAAACTACCTGTGAGAAGTGGTGCGTTTGTGATGCTGGGGTGAAGAACGCACGGTCGCCCTGGTAAGTGGAGTCTTGAGAGAGAAGGCCATCAGTCTGACTCTGGAACTGATCCACCATGTAGGAGTCCTGGGATAGCTCAGCCTGGGATAATCCCTGAGACAGCCCACTCAGGCCAGGACCAGACATCCCCTGGAACACAAAACACAATCAAATCAACACCTCAACTTCATACTTCTGTTAAAGTTTAGAAGAATAAAAGAATATGAAAATACCATAAAACTGAATGGTGACCTGAATAGTGTATAATCATACAGCTTCATCCCTTACTATAATCTAACAAACAGAGTCTGGACACAACAAAATGCTTTCAAAATAGATAATAATAACAATGAATCTGGAAACCTTATGGTATATACCTGTGAGAGGGGACCCTGGGTGAGTCCTGGTTGGGAGTAGTTCTGCATGGAGGGATCCTGACTGAATGGCTGGGAGAGCTGAGGAGCACTTGCCCCACCAATATTCTTGGTCTGTTTCCTTGAGCCAGCCCTGTTACCACGCATTCCAATACCTGCCACACGACCACCTCGGGCTGCTAGAGCTTGCTGGTGTTGTTGGTAGAAGCGAGGTGGCACA
>JAHFWG010001325.1:0-16543 GCA_020233015.1 Callinectes sapidus | reverse complement strand
TTATTCATTTCTCTCTGTGATATTATAATAGTATATTTATTTGCTGTCTGTATATATATATATATATATATATATATATATATATATATATATATATATATATATATATATATATATATATATATATATATATATATATAATATATATTCTTTTATTCATTTCTCTCTGTGATATTATAATAGTATATTTATTTGCTGTCTGTATATATATATATATATATATATATATATATATATATATAAGTTTATAGGTTTGGAATTTTTCTTCTTTGGGATCAGTTTAGGCCTAAAATTATACTAAGTTCAGTTTAGGCTTAAAATAATAATAGTAAGTCCTGATTAGGCCCCTAAAAAAAGTTTAAGGTGAGATTTGCACATAGGTTCCGGGTTGTGCTTTGGGATCAGTTTAGGCCAAAAATTATACTAAGTCCAGTTTAGGCCCAAAATATAGTAAGTTTAAGGTGAGATTTGCACATGGATTCTGGGTTGTGGGAGGGTCTTGTCTATCATGTTAAAAAATTCGCTCCTCCGTCCGCTAGGGGGAGCGAGGGTGTTTCTATGTGCAAATCGCAGCTTAAAGATAGTCTAATTTTGGGGATTTTTGTGGTTCCTCCATTGTATTTTTTTGTATTTGTAAGTAGAATTGCTTATTTTCTAAATAAATATATATTTATATGAATAGTTGATTTTTCTTGTTCCAAAGATTTTTTTTTTTCTGATATTTTTTGACAAATAAAAGTCAAAATTAGAAACTAAACATTTATTAAAAGTTCCAACATCTTTTGCATCCAATTGTCGACTTTTATTGGTGGGCCGGACATTGTAAATCTGCGGTTCCTCTTCTGGAGACGACTCCATCCAGACACACTTCCTCGGCAATGCATTGCTGGCACGGCAGGACAGCTCCATCTTGGCGTGTGGCAGTGGTGGTGGTGGCGGTGTCGAGTCGTCCCTGGATTGGTGTTGTCCTGCCGGGCATATCTAGGGCTCGAATTGTTCCGTTCCTGAGGGGTGATGGATGACCAGCAGTGTGCCATTGGGTTGACTCGGTGACCAGCAGTTCCTATACGCAAGGAAAATAATGATTCAAGTATTACACCAATTTCTTGAGAGTCAACATTGATCCTAACAACAGAAATTCATTGAGAAAATATCCTACATACTGAAGAACGTCTCTTAAATACATATTTTTCCCCAGACAAATTTTTCCTCTTAAAAATGTTAACAAACCAAAATTTAATGTTTTCTTTAAACCATGATCATATCAACAGCTACAAATTTACTGTTGATGATAACAATGGCCTAAATATAACAAATTTCTGGAGAGTTAACATAGATTCTAAGAACAAAAATTCATCTCGGAAGAAATGTACATACATCAAGAAACTTTCTTATATACGTAATTTCTCCACCGACAAATTTCTCTTCCTAAAATCAACATTAACCTCCCAATATTGTTGTACTTTAGCTACTATTTTCAACAGCTTCAATTCAATTCCTCCTTATACAATACAGTGAGTCTTTATAAATAAATTATTTATCATCCGGTAAATTCAGTTACAGTATTTGGTAATTACTGCCCTCAATTCTATTTACAGTAAGAAATATTCACAGATACAGTGTTGCAGAAAATGTCTTCCAGTCTCCCAGACTTTTGTAGGAGTTATTCTGCATGCATGAGCAATGAAATTGTTCAAATACTGCAACTATAAATAAAATTATTGTTCTTCCTTTTCCATCACATACTTCCATATATTTTCCTTGTAAACTTGAAAAATATGAGTAATTATTAAAAAAACAGATCTTCCACATACTATTATGCTATTTCTCCCGGACTAATCTGGCGTGTTCCATGAATTTCTATTTATAAACACTTGATGGACATGAGAGCAATAATATTTGTCATTATAATAACCCCATACACAAACTGTTTGGGAGTATATTGGTGTGCTTTCGTAATTACTCGTATTTCTCGGTTTTTACAAGGGAAATAAATATGTGGAAGCATGTCATGGAAAAGGAGAAACAACAAATATATTTCCCGTGTTTTCCCATTGAACACAAGTGAAATTCTTACAGTGTGTTTGTTGTAGACATATTATTATCATCACAATAACGCACAGTGAAGCATCCATAATGACCATAAAACGCAGCACTTTACACGTTTTTTGTGACTATTTTCATGTACTTTAAATGTGTGTAGGGGTGGTGGGAGACTTTCAATGTGCTGGAACACTTGTTATAATGGGTTCGGTGTACAGTAATAATTTAGATCTGTGGCAAGGTAAGGTTTGCAGGAATGCACATGTACCGTAGAAAGAGGAATTATTGTATTACTGATATTATTATTATTGACAGTAGTAGTAGTAGTAAAAGTGAATTGTCATAATTACCTCAATTTCCTTTCTTCCCTGCCACACAGACATCACTGGAGTGGCTGGCTGTCTACCCTCACCCTGAAAAAAAAAAACAGTTCAAAATTAATACATTAAATTAAATTCACACCCCAATACTAAACCTAACAAAAAATAAATAAAACATTAAAAAATATTGTTCTTTCATACAATAATGGTCTAAAAATATACTTAAACACACCTAAAGGTACGACAAGCAAAATCAACTTTAATAACATGAAAAACCTTAAAAAGACATCTTAAAAACCCTAAAATAACCTACAAACCCTAAAAAAAAATCCCAAAAGACCACTCAAATATATCCCTAACCTAATTTCTATGTGTCTCAGGTCTCAGTAATTCAACCTGCACAGACATCATAGAAAACATGAAAACTCTTAAAAAACTATCTTAAATACTCAAAAAAACTTTAAAACACCCCCAAAATAGCCCTAACCTAACCTAATGCCCTCTTTGCTGTTCCCCAATTAGTACAACACATTAAAAGATCTTCTGAAACCCCACCGCCACCCAACCTGGAGGTGTTCAGTGATAAAAAAAACATGAAAACTTTAAACTACCTAAAACACTCTTAAAAACCCTAAAAACAACCTTAAAATATTAAAATCACACCCCTAACCTAAAAAACATCTTAAAACCCTAAAAACCTTATAAAACAACTTCACAAATATCCTTAACTAAACCTAACCTAATGCCCTCCCCTCACTATACAGGTCTCCTAAATGCATGACATGCAAATATATCTTTTAAAAAACATGATAGACACCTTAAAAAACAAATATAACCTTAATAAAAAATAAAAACAACCTTGAAAAATAATAAATACCTTAAAAAAAATGAAAAACTACCTTAAAACCACTCCCAAAAAGCACCCTTGATAAAACCAACCCTAACATAGGCTAACTTCCTTTCCAGGTGTCTCACTGGTATGACTAGGTGGTATTCAGTGACCAGAGATCTAAAAAAAACAAAAACACGGAAAAAAAAACTTGAAACCAAAAAAAAAAACACTTAACCTAATGCAGCCCACTATACAGGTCACCCAGTGGTAAGATATACAAAACCATCTTAAAAATACATAGAAAAACTTTAAAAAACCTTAACACCAAAAAGCTACCTAAAACACCCTTAAAAACCCTTAAAACAACCTTAAAATATTATATATATATATATATATATATATATATATATATATATATATATATATATATATACAATAGGGATTTTTAAGTAGATAACAAAATTGTACATTTGTCTAAATTAAATCCATTCATATCAATTAGGCAAACTTTTGTAGAGGGCCTACAGGATAATTATATACCCAGTCTGTAACACACTCAGATTATACCATTATTTATACAATTACACACACACACACACTGACCCACCTAGAGTGATAGAGGGATGCAGAATGGCTGGCCACAGGAAGTATTGACTGGCAGGAAGATAGTCATTGTGGAAGATGCCATTATGTTGGGAAGCACTCGGTGTGGAAAGTCTGGGGAGAGTCACACCTGCGGCAATCCACTATGGAGTCCGGCAAACCTGCAAAGGTGTTTAGAGACAACCAATGACACACACACAAACACGTAGAATAATTTACCAAAGAAATAACCCATAAAATTGTGCACAAATTCAAAGAAAGATTAGGTAAGGTATAAAAACAGATTTAATGGCCGTATTGTTAAACACTTTGCTCTCAACATCACTACTCAACATCACGCTTACCACACGGGTATATCTATCACTGCTATCCATTCATTACAAAGAAAATATAAGACACACGAGCTATCCACTATAAATCCAATGTAATACATCACTTTATATTCACGAAGGGGCGAATTTAAAAGTGTAGATGTCAAAATGAGGTATTTTGTCACGTCACCCCGGCTTGCTTGCGTAGCCTAACATTGCCATCAATCACCGCGATTTCTTTAATAAAATGCTAATATAATACACCTACGCACTAAACCCACAAAATCTAACGTAATATATTGTTCTACATTTAATATATATCCACAGCGAGCAAATTTCAGAGCGCAGATGTTAAAATGAGCCCACCTCACCTGGGCTTGCATAGGCTATCAGTAGCGTTAAATCACCGCGATTTCCTTATAAAATAATTATTATACGACACACACGAACTAAATCCACAAAATCTAAGGTACTCCATCATTGTCCTTCTAATCTATACACTGCAGGCGAATTTGAAGCCATATTTACTGATCTGAGAGGAAAAATCGGTTTCCCTTCCCTGACTGGTAACAAACACCGTTTCTACCATCACTAAATCTATAATAAAATGCTCTAATACGACTATGGCCGAACGAGTGGCCACAAGTTGGGATAAGGAGACGCCACACCCAGTTTGTTTCTTCTTGTATTGGAAATAGTGGTACACCAACAAGAACCTGCAAATATTACAGTGGTGATAGGTTTGACATTGTAACATTAATAAATCTTTTCACCATGGGATGGCAAGCTTTCTACCAAACTACCTATTTCCTTTACCACTGGTTTTGTCATGAATACTTACATCATAAAATAAAGAATAATCACACTTGTATATCATAGGTATAGTTATCCACGGAAATATCTCAATGTTATAACTCTCAAAATACATATCACTGGCACAAATAGTAAGTATACTTGAAAAGAAAGGCTGACATAAAAAGGTGTTCCGGTAGTCACGTTATATCACAACACTCCAAAAAGTCCACATAACCTGTATATCCAAATAGTACATCATAATCCAACAAAATATATTAACAAAGTAGATTTGCACAATTACATATTATAAACTCACCTCATAGAGGGTAATGCACAACTCAGAAAAAAATAGCAGCACTAACACCACCTGCCATCAAGTCTCTGTGCTGTCTGGCTGAGAGAAACTCATCTTGACTACCTTTATCCCTTAATCTTGATCTTGAGATCGTAACCATAATACAAAAATTTAATCCTAAATCCTAAATCACCACATCAACTCCCCCACCAAAAGGCGGAGCCACATGCCTAGTAGTAAAAATAATCTGGATTCTGCTTAAATGTAATGTGCCTACCACTCCTTGAGATACTGTCATTTGTGTTAGAGATAGGAGTATGTAATGAGTTATCAGCATTAGATCCACTACCAGCATCCTCCACATCATCAGGTGCTAAGCTCGTATCAGCTGAAACATCAGATGACTGCTCGGAAACTGTAGTCGGTTTGGCACTTAAGGATTGGTGAACAGGTTTCAAGCGATCTACCGAAATGGATTGTTCCTTGCCCATATTGTCTATGACAAAATACTTATCTTCCCGTCTGACAACAGGAAAAGGACCAGAGTACGTGCCTCTAAAGGTCGTCGAATTCTATCCACCCTTACCCACACATGTGTACAATTTAGTAACTCAGGGGGATAATATGCTTTAGGAGAGCAATGATGTTTCCCATGTGCAAACTCTGCAAAGTCCAGCTTGGCCATTTCTGTGGCGAGAGCACGAACTTGTGATGAGTTGAATGTCTCCCCAGTAACTTCACCTGGGTTCACAATTAGAGGACGCGGAAACAAGAGAGAGGAGCCAGTTACAGCTGAGAAAGGAGAAAATCCAGATTCTTTTGGTGTGATACGGATTCCTAGCAAAACAATAGGCAAAGCTTGTAACCAATTTTCTTTTCTTGCTGTGATGGCAGTCTTTAGTGTGCGATGTTGCCGTTCGATCATGCCATTTGCTTGGGGATGAAATGGTGTGGTACGGAGCCGATGAAATCCAGCCAGAGTGGACAATTCCTGGAAGAGTTCACTCTCAAACTGTGTTCCCCGGTCTGTGACTACATACAATGGTACTCCAAATCTTGAAATCCAGGTTGTCATGAATGCAACAGCAACAGAAGCAGCTGTGATGTCCTCTAGGGGACATGCTTCAATCCACCTCGTCGCTCGATCAATACATGTAAGCAAGTAACGATATGGAGCAATAAAGGATCCTGTAGTATCCTTACAAACGGGCAAGGGTCCGACGATGTCTACATGGACTGTCTCAAAACGGTCAGATGGAAGATGAAAAGGTTGAACTTCACTTTTAGTATGCCTATGGATCTTGCTTTGTTGACAGGCTTGGCAATCCCTTGTCCAAGTACGAATCTCCTTGTCCATGTTTGGCCAGTAATATCTTGCTTTAATTAAGCGCAGGGTAGGTCTTACTCCTGGATGGGATAGGCCATGAATATTGATAAAGAGACTTTGCCTACATGCTTTTGGCACAAATGGGCGAGGAAAGGGAGTTGAGATGTCACACAAAATACTTGTTTTATCATTGATCTTAAAAGTCTTTAGAGACTCATCATAAGCTTTAATTTCCTCATCTGCCATTCGTTCACGAGCAAGTGCTGGTAAGTCATAAAGATCCACCGTTACTGCGTTAGTGGGACGTGATAAGCAATCAGCAACTGTGTTCTGGTTCCCTCGGATGTAACTTACATCAGCAACGTATTCACTGATGAGAGATAGATGACGCTGTTGTTTGTCAGACTTCAGTAAATTAGGTTTCTTGTATGCACCCATTAGTGGTTTGTGATCTGTGAACAATGTAACATGTCTACCTTCAATTTGTGTTTTAAAGTGTAGTACTGCAAGGTATGCTGCTAACAATTCTCTATCAAAAGTAGACTGATGTCGTTGTGATTCAGATAACTTTTTTGAAAAGAAACCAATAGGCACTGGTTGACTATCAATGACTTGATGTAATGCAGCACCCACCGCATAACTTGAGCTGTCAGTCACTATTTGATAGTGAGTAATGGCTGAAGTGGGGTAAGGCAATGCACTAAGTTCACTTAAGATTTTCTTCATCTCTGAAAACGCTTGTTTCTCCTCTGTATTCAATGTTAATTCCTTAGCATTTGGTTGCATTTTGATAAGTTCCGTTAAGGGAAGAACGACGTTGGCGAAGTTTGGAACGATCCGTCTGTAAAATCCGACCATGCCCAAAAAGCGACGAAGCGACTTAGAGTCTGTTGGTTCGCCGAAGTCATTGATTTCATACAGCTTTCTCTGTGTGGGCTTGACACCCTCTGCACTTATATTACAACCCAGAAAGTCTATGCTCTCTTGCAGAAAGGAGCACTTGTTTACAGAGATGCGGGGGCCGTTATCATTGAGAACCTTGAGAACAGTCGCTACATCTCTTAAGTGTTGCTCTCGTGACTTGGAGAAAATCAAGATATCATCTAAGTATATGAAAGCACATGCCACATTCATGAAAAGGTTGTCCATATGCCGTTGTAGAGTAGCAGATGCATTTTTCAGACCGAATGGCATATACAAGTATTCAAAAGTTCCAAATGGAGTGGCAACAGCCGTTTTCTCAATATCATTAGGATTCATTGGTATTTGATGGAATGCCTTGAATAAGTCTATTTTTGAAAAGTATTTTATGCCATGAAGTTTGGAAGTCACTGAATGTATGTGTGGCATGCAGTACCTATCAGGTTTAGTGATGGCATTCAACGCCCTGTAATCGCCACAAGGTCTCCATTGTCCAGGTGTAGGCTTAGGAACTAAATGTAGTGGTGATGCCCAAGGTGACTCAGAACGACGGACTATTCCCATATCCAGCAAGTTGTTGAATTCTTGCTTTGCAATGGCAAGCTTTTCTTCTGATAACTGACGTGCCTTCGCATGTACTGGTGCTCTATCTCCTGTGTCTATGCGATGGAAAACCTTAGCCTTATTTGAGTTTCCTGGTATCTGCTGTGGCAAGGTTAAGGCAGGTAAACTTTCAAGTAGATGTTGAATCTCAGGTGACTGGCCTACAGGAAAGATAACATGACAGGAAAGACATCATATTCAATCTTGTTAACATCCACAAAAAATTTGGTAGTTCTGTCAATTACTTGTTGCTTTCCACAATCAATTATTAAATTGTGATGTGACAAGAAATCCAAACCAAGAAGAGCATGTGTTGTATCAGCCACAATCATTGTCCACTTGTACACTCGGCGTAGCTGAGGTATAGATATGTCTACCACCGTTTCTCCGTAACAGGTGATTGATTCACCGGTAGCAGATGAAAGGTGGGCAGGAGTAGGATTTAAATTCAACCCTACACAGTACTTGTGAGGAAGAATAGACACTGATGCACCTGTATCTACAATGAATGATAAACATGTACCACCTATCCGGGCAGCAATTTCAAAGGATGGCGGGCCGGAGGTGATGCCTTCGACCCGCCCTACTAGTTTTCCGAGGATGGAGCAGGAGAGGAGGCTCTAGAATTAGGCTGAATAGTACAACTGGTCTTATTGGGTACCGGCACCATGGTTTACATGTTCGGGATTTATCTGCATAATATATGTGACCTCTGCATATCCTTGGTCTCTGCTGATCATTAAAAGGACGTAGTCCTATAGGAATGACACTGTTATCCCTTGTCTGGGAATTTAATGATGGTTGTTTAGAGTGTGACTGTACATTAGACTTGACATGCAAAACTTGATGAAAGAAAGGAGTGAGTTCATCAGCCAAGTTACCCAATTGTGTTAAAGTCAAGTCCTTTTGAGCAGCAAGAACTGGGGATATGGTAGGGGGTAATGCCTGGATAAACTGGTGTCTTACAAGATCCTCACCTACACCAACTTTGGCAGCAATGGAGTTAAGTTCTTGCATATAATAAGAAGGTCTTCCAGTCATTGAAGTTTTAGTGATTAGTTTAGAAAACAGCTCAGGTTTAGTTCTCTCATGAATATTTATCACAACCTCTTTGGTTTCTTTATAACTATGATTAGCAATTACAGTGGCAGAGATCTTGGTAATTACATCTGGTGGCAAGTTAGCAATCAAATGGAAAAATTTGGTTTCTTCAGTGGTGATATGTTTTATATGGAAATTAGCTTCTAATATAGAAAACCAAGCAGCTGCAGCTGTCTCCATAAATGCTGGCATCTTAATCCCCACCACATTCAAGTGGGCAGCACTCTTCTCATCATCGTTGCTCATACTAGTGATGGTGTAACCTACTTATTTCTGTAGAGCAGGATATTCTTCTTCCTGTGTAAATGATGGCAGGCCGTGATCCAGAGCGGTGTGGTCACTGGCGGCGTAGTTACGAGGTGTGATGTTGCTGCAGAGGTAGAGGAGGGTTTGCTGGTGTCCAGGCGTGGTCGTCACTCCTGCCTCGCGTCACTCCGGGAGGTCACCAGTTATGGCCGAACGAGTGGCCACAAGTTGGGATAAGGAGACGCCACACCCAGTTTGTTTCTTCTTGTATTGGAAATAGTGGTACACCCACAAGAACCTGCAAATATTACAGTGGTGATAGGTTTGACATTGTAACATTAATAAATCTTTTCACCATGGGATGGCAAGCTTTCTACCAAACTACCTATTTCCTTTACCACTGGTTTTGTCATGAATACTTACATCATAAAATAAAGAATAATCACACTTGTATATCATAGGTATAGTTATCCACGGAAATATCTCAATGTTATAAATCTCAAAATACATATCACTGGCACAAATAGTAAGTATACTTGAAAAGAAAGGCTGACATAAAAAGGTGTTCCGGTAGTCACGTTATATCACAACACTCCAAAAAGTCCACATAACCTGTATATCCAAATAGTACATCATAATCCAACAAAATATATTAACAAAGTAGATTTGCACAATTACATATTATAAACTCACCTCATAGAGGGTAATGCACAACTCAGAAAAAAATAGCAGCACTAACACCACCTGCCATCAAGTCTCTGTGCTGTCTGGCTGAGAGAAACTCATCTTGACTACCTTTATCCCTTAATCTTGATCTTGAGATCGTAACCATAATACAAAAATTTAATCCTAAATCCTAAATCACCACACGACACAACGCACTAAATCCATAAAATATAACGTAATTCATCGTCATTCTCTCGTTATCCCATTCACTGCACGCGAATTTCAAAAGTTGACTATCGTTATGGCGTAATATCAGTTCACTACTTCCCTGGCTGGTCACCATGTCGGCCGCCCATTACCTACACCACCGCTATTAATGAATTGCACACCTATTATAAGACAGACGCAAATCAAATCTACAAAATTTAATGTACTCCGTTATACTTTTAATATATTCATCACTGGGACCGAATTTTAAAGCGTGGATGGCAAAATGAGGTATTATGTCTAGTAGGTTACATAAAGCTGGCCTCTTGTAAAGGCTACCTCCACCACCGCTATTAATGAATTACACACCTATTATAAGACAAACGCAAATCAAACCTACAAAATCTAATGTACTTCTTCGCTGTCATGGTCATATATTCATAACTGGGACACAATTTTAAAGCGTGTATGGCAAAATGAGGTATTAAGTCTAGCATGTTACGTAAAGTTGGCTGGCGTTGCGTACGATAATCGGATTAGCACCGCTAAATTCTTATAAAAACACTATAATAAGATACACATCCACTAAATCCACTAAATCTAACGTAATATATTGTTCTACATTTGGGCTTGCGTAGGCTATCATTAGCGTCGTCACCACTATTTCTTTAATAAAATGCTAATATAAGACACCTACGCACCAAATCCACAAAATCTAACGTAATATATTGTTCTACATTTAATATATATCCACAGCGAGCAAATTTCAGAGCGTAGATGTTACAATGAGCCCACCTCACCTGGGGTTGCATAGGCTATCAGTAGCGTTAAATCACCACGATTTCCTTATAAAATAATTATTATACGACACACACACACTAAATCCACAAAATCTAAGGTACTCCATCATTGTCCTTCTAATCTATTCGCTGTAGGCGAATTTGAAGCGATATTTACTGATCTGAGAGGAAAAATTTGTTTCCCTTCCCTGAATGGTAAGAACAACGGTTCCGTCCACCGCTAAATCTATAATAAAAGGCTATAATGAGAGACACAACACTAAATCCATAAAATATAACGTAATTCATCGTCATTCTCTCGTTATTCCATTCACTGCATGCGAATTTCAAAAGTTGACTATCGTTATGGCGTAATATCAGTTCACTACCCTGGCTAGTCACCATGTCCGCCAGCCATGACCTCCGCCACCGCTATTAATGAATTACACACCTATTATAAGACACACGCAAATCAAACCTACAAAATTTAATGTACTCCATCGTTGTACTTTTAATACATTCATCACTTGGACCGAATTTTAAAGCATGCATGGCAAAATGAGGTATGTCTAGCAGGTTACGCAAAGTTGGCTGGCTTTGCGTACGATAATCGGATCATCACCGCTAAATTCTTATAAAAACACTATAATAAGATACACATCCACTAAATCCAGAAAATCTAACGTAATATATTGTTCTACATTTAATATATATCCACACCAAGCAAATTTTACAGCGTAATGTTAAAATGGGGTATTACGACGGTCACTCCTGTCACTGTAAGATACAAACGGACTAAATCCACAAAATCTAAAGTACTCCATCATTGTCCTCCTAATCTATTCACTGCAGGCGAATTTGAAGCGATATTTACTGATCTGAGAAGGAAAATGTATATTTGCTGTCGGGGGAACCCACCAGCCAGCGCAGCCATGTGCATGTCTACCAATAATTCCCCACTTAGTTTTCTTTTGGTTATTTGTGGTGATTGCAGAGTGATTTGATGGGTAACACCTGACACAACACCATTGCAGACACGTGAACACTCACCTCGCAAGTCAAAATGTTGATGGCACTCCTAAAAGGCTGTGAAAACTGAAGAAATATGGAAGCGGGCTGGGCGATGTGTGTTCACTTCACAGAGTTCAAGTTAAGACGGCCATCTGGGTGACGGGCGGCAGAAAGCTGGACTCTGATTGGCTCCTGGCGTGGAGGGAAGCAGAAAGCTGGACTCTGATTGGCTCCTGGCGTGGAGGGAAGCAGAAAGCTGGCCTCTGATTGGCTCTTTTGGGGTGGTCAGGTGGACTGCTACTGTGACGTTAAGTACTAACACCTGACGTTACACAAGGGTTCAGCCAATCACAATGCAGCATTTTCTAGTAGGGATAATGGTATTAATGTCCACAAACCTCGATACAACACCTTAACGCTATAATAACTAATCACTACACTTAGCAATCACCACAATGCTTCCATTATGACCAGTGGACGCCATTACATAAGAATACACACAATAATTCGCTAATTCCGAGACTCTACCGTGTAGGAGGAGGTATTGTAATGTCGAGGTGATGATTCGCACGCAAGTAACCTCCCCCTCCGAAGCCTCGCTTCTTAGGCCTAAAAACTCAATTGTTCTACCTTAATGGCATATTAAGATGGGAATGTTGGTAATCCACCAGTACTGAGGGGCTAAGCTAACCAACACAACACAACGCAACACATCAGTTCCTCACAGCTTCCTCCTCCTGCCGCTGCTGCGTGAGGACTCCCTGTGGTGGAGGGGGGGTGGGGGAGCCTCGGGCAGACTCCCAAGGCTTGGGGTGATGGCGTCCTCTAAGCTGCGGAGGCTGGTGCGCGGCAACTCACCCCTGCGGAAGTGAGGGTCTGCGGAGGGAAGGGGGAGTGAGGGAGTAAGTGGGTGTCTGAGTGAGTGAGTGAGTGAGTGTGCGAGTGAGAGATACCTAACCTAACTTGTCCTGACCTAATCTCACTATAATTTATCTTGAGTGGGTGAGTGAGCAAGTGAGTGAGTGAGTGAGAGTGAGTGGCTTAATCTTCATGTAGCCTGCGGAAAGGAGGGTGGAATTAGGTTAGGAGGAAAGATGAGGGGAAAATAGGGTAGAGGGAAGGACATTTTAGGTGAAAAAAGGTAATCTAAGGTGGAAAAAAGGCATAAAAAGGTGGCTTGAGGTGAAATAAGGTCAGGAAAAGGTTATTTAAGGTTAAAATAGGTCAAGGGAAAAGGTGAGGAGACAAAATATAAGGGGAAAGGTCTTTTGGGGTAAAAAAAAAAAAAAGGTATTCTGAGGTGAAAAGACAGGAAAAAGGTGGTGT
The DNA here is from genome assembly GCA_020233015.1 of Callinectes sapidus. Taxonomy (NCBI): domain Eukaryota; kingdom Metazoa; phylum Arthropoda; class Malacostraca; order Decapoda; family Portunidae; genus Callinectes; species Callinectes sapidus. Next base: position 3,157 of record JAHFWG010001325.1, on the reverse strand, counting down.
GAGGTGAAATTAGGTCAGGAAAAGGTTGAGAAAGGTCAGAAAAAGTTGAATCCTACAAAATAATGAGAGAAATATGCTTCACAATGATAGAATACCAAATACCCCCCAATAGTGAGTTATTGAAGGATATAATAATAATCACCTCTCTCTCTCTCTCTCTCTCTCTCTCTCTCTCTCTCTCTCTCTCTCTCTCTCTCTCTCTCTCTCTCTCTCTCTCTTTCTCTCCTCTGACATCTCCATCTCTCTCTCTCTCATCTCTCTCTCTCTCTCTCAACACAGCACAACACAAATAACACAACACAAAACACACACACACACACACACACACACACACACACACACACACACACAAGCACAATTTTAGCACAAGAAAACATTTAGCTTAATCATCTACATAATTATATAGTTTTCATTTAACTTATCTATTAATTCTTTTTCCTTACTTACTTATTGAGGTCATTCCCTTCCACAGGCCAAAGAGACGCTCATTCCTGACCACTCTGCCCACCGTGGCCAGCATTCCAACACTCCCATTCCCACTGCTGCTGCCAGACCTGGAACGTACAATGTATACCTATAAATCACACCGTACGAACCTCCAATGTCAACAAAACAGGGAGCTCATCATGTCAACAAACAGTATGGATATCGTGTACCGTATGGGAGTTTATTTGTTGATTAGGAGGAAATGATAGAGAAATGCTTGGGTTTTGTTAAAGAAATGGGTGAATGGGTGAGAAAATGGGTGAAAATGGGTGAAATAATGATGAATTTAGTGATGGGTGAGGTAAATACGGGAGGAATATTGATAAAATGATGATAAATTATGAATAATGTTATGGTTTTGAAAATAGGAATAAATAAATGAATGAATTAATTAATTAATTAATTATATCTTTATCTCAGGGTGGCACTCATCTATCTAATTTTGGCACTCCTGATGATTATTTATTCATTTATTTATTATAATTATTTTCAAATGGGCGTGGAGACGTTGGGCGGGTCATGTCGTTCCTTTAGGATATGTAATATAATAATTCTTTAAGAAATCATGGGCGTGGTGTGGCTGTGGGCGTGTTGGTGGGTGTGTATTGAAATTGGCAATATATATACATAGATGAATATATAAATAAATGATAAAATGTTATGGTTTTGAAAATAGCAATAAATTAATAAATAAATGAATGAATGAATTAATTAATTAATCATAATTCTATCTCAGGGTGGCACTCCTCTGTCAAATTTTGGCACTCCTGATGATTTAATTTTCATTATTCATTTATTTATAATGATTATTTTCAAATGGGCGTGGAACGGTTCAACGGTTTGAATCAGATAGGAATGAAAATATTTATATAAAAGTTGATAATTCCAGTTTTTATACAAAAAAAGCACTCTATAATTTAACAAAAGCTAGAAAATTGAAAAAAGTAAGAAAATAATAATAATAATAATAATATATAGAGAAATTCAAACCAGCCCTTTAAAAAATCAAATGAAAAGCAAGCCAAATAAATAAAAAAAGGGAAAAATCAACACAAAACAATACAACTAACAAAAAAACAATACAATAGATGAAAAAGAGTACATTTTGAATTATTACTACCATTTTAAATTCCGGAAAAATCGTTACTCTCATTTGACTACATCAACAATAACATTCACCAACGCCAGACGCCAGCAGACCGACGCCTTCAGGGGATATCAACGCTGAATTGACTTTTACTAAGCTAAGTATCCACATTTCTCCACCAACGCCTGTGTGGTGTGAAGGAGATAACTACTGTTCACCCTCCCATGCCCACAATCCCCCTAATATTCTGTAATCTGTGTCATTTTTGGCCATTTAACCGTGGGTGGGTGAGTCAGGGAGTAAGATGGAAGAGACGCCAACACCACCACTACTCTCTCTCTCTATTATTTGACTTCCCCACTTAATAATAGAGATAGAGAGAGTGGCGTGTCATTTGTGTGTTTATTATTGACGGAGTAAATTTTTGGAGGGAAATTTCGTCCTGTGTGTGTGTTCCTGCCGTTTTGGGTGAGGCGGCGGTGGTGGTGGTGATCTCTTCCTCTCCCTCTCCTCTCCCTGCTCTGCTTCCCTTTCTCTCCCTTCCACCCAGGGGGAGTAGCCACAATCCCTCTGCACCGCCTGGTTAAGTAATACGCTTTTTGTTACAGTATTTAAGGAGTTATTGGTACGTAAGTATAGTTGTGTGTGCGTGTGTGTGTTTGTTTGTTTGAAAACCAGCACTTTCTTAATAGTTATTTTATTTGTGTGTGTCAGTGTGATAAGCACTACTCTCTTAATTGTTATTTTATTTCAGGAATTATTATAAGTTGGTAAGTAGAGTTGTTATTATAATTTTAAGTGGTTATTATTAATGGTAAGTAAAATTGTGTGTATGTGTGTATGTTTGTGAAAATCCCACACACTCTCTTAATAGGTAGCTATTATATTTCAGGAGTTATTCTAAACATTCTTTTCCCCTGACAGATGTTGCTCTTGTTGCTCTTGTTGTTGTTGTTGTTGTTGTTGTGGCAGAGGTTGGCAGAGGTTTGCTCATTGGTCTGGGTTGTTGTCGGTCGAGGCTGCCAATTTTTTTTTTTATCGTTTTGTTATTTTTTTTTGCAAACGCCCCTCCGAGGGCACGCCGCTGCTGCTGCTGCTGCTGCTGCTCATGCTTCGCTGCTCATGCTTTGCTGCTCGTGCTTTGCTGCTTACGCCTGCACACACACACGCCTGCACTCACACACACACACACACACGCCCTCACACACACACACACACATGCCTGCACTCACACACACACAAAAAAAACTTTACAATAATAACCTCTTGTTTTCAGCTGCCAAGTAAGTATTGCATACCTCATGTAAGCATTCTCTCTCCCTCTCTCTCTCTCTCTCTCTCTCTCTCTCTCTCTCTCTCTCTCTCTCTCTCTCTCTCTCTCTCTCTCTCTTTTTGGGGGTTGGGTGCTATATATACTGATATACTGCAACAACAATAACCTCTTTTGCCTTAACAGCTGTTTTGTCAAGTGTAAGTAAGTATTCTCTCTCTCTCTCTCTCTCTCTCTCTCTCTCTCTCTCTCTCTCTCTGGCTCTCTCTAATCTACAATTTTTTTTGAGTTTTTCAGGAGAATTGGTTTATTAT
>JAHFWG010000996.1:11465-23236 GCA_020233015.1 Callinectes sapidus | reverse complement strand
AGTGTTGCACTCTCACCGTATTGCGTTCCGCGAGTGAAGGCTTAAAACGCCAACTGGGATGTGAGGAGGCAACTGGCGGCGAATGGGGAAACTCCCTCATCTCACAGGGCAGCGCGCCTCCCGGGACTCGTGACGTCACCATCAGACCTGCCACGGACCAACACCAGCCACCACCGCCGCCTTTAGGTCGCTCCCCTCTGCTCCTGTTTACGTCTCCCTCACCCAGCCACACTTGTTCCTCGTTAATCTTTTACCCTGCCGACAACTATGCCATTTTTGCCACGTCCATCCCAGCAATATATACAGCTTTCCTGTGTTGTAGTGTACTGCGTTTTTTACTACGACTTCGCTGATTTCTCCCTTGTCTGTCATTCATTCATGAAATCCAACCATGTCATTTAACCTCGCGTCTTTCTCTCTTCTTTAGGAGGTAACGTTGACCAATTATTATTTCTTAGTGGCACATCCGATATTTTGATCGCAGAATTTTCACAATTGGATGTGGCTTTTAAGCACTTCACGCATGATATAAGCTACGTAGTTATAATGTAAGATACGCAGTAAGTACTCTAATACATCCCGTTGCCCGCATGTTGTGACGACGTATTGGTCTCTGGCAAGGGTACTGCTCTGAGTGTTCTCAAAGGCCACACACATAACTAGCCGTGTTATCTTGCGTGTTATTTTTGACATCTAGAATCCTTATAAACTACTTCAACAGTCGTGGAATCCAGTTAGAAACCAGGGTAACTTCCACTACAGCCAGCTTAGCGTGGTGTAGATAAGACGCCGAAACGTTTGACACTACGGCTTATCTCTACGTAAAGAATTTTGAAAACACCGACGAATTGCAAGATTCACTCATCGTATCCTTCCAAGACAAACTTTTCTTAAAGGTGAATCAGCAGGAGGGAATGAAAATGGTTCCTTTGACCTTCTATGCCTCTCTCTCTCTCTCTCTCAGTTTGTCGTGGAGTTGTCATCATTAATGTAGCGCGAGTGAAGAACGCAGGCAGTATCGCTATTGGATCATACTTAAACTTTTTCGTAATCGTTTTTTTTTTTTTTTTTTTTTTCAAGAGCGTCTGTATGTGGTGACAGTTTGCCAAGGACTCTGCGTCATCGTTGGGGTTAAAAATCATCTGACTAATCGTAAGTCTCTCTGGGCTATGTAAACAGCTCTTATGGGAGGGTGAACCACTCCAAGCATACGTTGCGACTCAAATAACAGCTCTAATACTTTCCCAACAGCATGGCCAAGAAAAGTTAAAACTATCAAGATAAACAAACCAACTAATTCTTAAAACAGCTAATATAAGTCGAAATACGGATCTGCCACCTCCCTCAACACGAAAAAGAGAGAAAAAAAACATCAAAACTATCTCATATTAGTACTCTCCCTACAGCATGGCAAGGAAACGTGACAGGCTATCAGGACAACAACATGCAGATAACAACTCACCCACGCTAGCGTACCCCGTTTACCCCGCCGAGGTACTAGAGCCACCGTACTCAGCACAGGGCAGGAGGGGCGGTAGAATCTGAGTGTTAAGTCCGTGAGGGAATCATGGGATCACACCAACATGTACACACCACCGAAGGCATGGCACATCATTCGTTGCTCTCCTCAACTGCAGAAATGCTCTGGCCTCTCACCAATACTGTTTTCAAAGCCTTCTCTTCGATAAAAAGATAGATGATAAGTAATAGTAGTTGTAATACTCAATGATAATAGGTAAATGATAATTAATTAGCTGAGCCAGTATTAACAAAGATTCCTAAGTAATTTCGATTTTAGCGAATTTTTAGTCTTAATTAAAATCCATCTTTACCTCCAGAGATTAGTACTTACGCCATTATCTCATCGGCAGCTTCAAATTTACTGCTGATGAGATAATGGCTAAAGTACAAACCAATTTCGGGAGATTAAGATGGATTTTAAAACCAGAAATTTGTTTAAGAAAAAGTTACATACTTAGGAATCTCTGTTAATACTGGCCCTTCTCTTCAAAATGTAAGTAGGGATCGTATTAAGTCACCTTCTTTTAGACTACTTAAATACAGAACAATACATACCACACAAAAACCGGGAGAACAACAGTATAGATCTCTCATAGTTTATACAGTTTACTCAGCATTAGTTACAGATGAAGACGTGATGTGTGGTGGATAACTAATATTGAACTAGCAGACACAAACTGATTAAGCTTGAGTCACTAAAAAAACGAGGATGGGGAAACAGTGGGAGGAATAAATAAATAGCCTACAACAGCTTAGGTAGCCTTGAAGTGAAGCTTGCTAAGGTTTTCATGGTTACTGGGACATTACGTTGACCTGCAGACCATTGTGGCTCAGATTATCTTGATAGATTAACCCCCTTTACTGTTCGGCCTTCATTCAAGCTAAATGAAATAGTTGAGTAGAGTTTTAAATAAGATTCTGAAAAAGACCACCAAGTATTCAAGGTTTTCAAAATGTTTAGTGCCTTTTCAGTAGAATTCCGTAAGGATACTAAAATACAAAATCATACGGTCATTATTTGGCAGCCCAAGAGCTCAACCTCTTCCGCTTCATAATTATAAAATCAAATATATTTCTGAGGCAATCCCCAGTCACTATCAAGGAGCTGTATCTTGGGTAAGGGTCCAGTATAACTCCACCGCCTTATACCTCTCTATTCTTTTTCCAAAACTTGATCAAACCCTTTGTAAACATATACAATGGAGTCATGCTCCCAGCCTTCCCTGCGTCGCCTCACCAAGTGTTTTACCCAACCTGGAGGAAATTTGCACGTGCTTCCTTTGCCCAACATGACTGTTTGTATCCTTAGACTTTTAAGGAAATGCTAAATTTGGTCAATTTGTCTTCCTCTACAAACAAAGCCAAATCAATGTAATCTAACTCAAACGTAAAATGAGTATATCTTGAAATCTATTCGTGTTATGAGTTACTGACAAGGATTTGCCACTCTTTACTAATCACTTATATGTATACAAAGGTTTTTGTAAAGGTTTCCAAGTAAATAGACAAAAAATTATGACACTGGAATTATACTAGACCTTTACAGTACCTTGAAATATTTTGTTCTTTTATAAGACTTATTTTCAAAAGTCACAGAGAGGATTTGTTACATTCTCATGAGGTGTTTCTTCTATTGATGACAAAGAGTATGTTATACCATCACAAGAATCATAAAAACGCCCTTTCAATATTTCAACCACTCCCACCTGAATCTCTTCAAATTAGTCAAGATAGATGGTAGCATTTGAGGGCGGAACCCCAGGACCATAAGGAGAAAAAACATATCACAGTTAGTAATATGCACAGCAATGAGATAAAGCCTCTCCATCAAGTCAATCTGAACAGGCCACAGGAAGGGGTCTTCAGCATCATTCCTACTGGCTCACAATGGTTCTGTCTGTATCTGGTCATGAGGAACACAAGTGAGGAGGCTACCCTGTCATAAGATTCTGCAAAGATGAGGACATAATATAACAAAAATCAAATACATACTTTAAGTAAAACATTAAAGGTAAGAAAATGGGTTACATAATGCATGCGCACTGGAAAATTTTACATATTTCTAATCACCTTCTATATGTACACTTTTCTATTAACTAAATATAAGGTACAGTTATGAATTTGACAAACATCATGAATGACGTAAAAATATATGACTGCAAAACTGCACTGGCTGTTATTGAACAAAACTATTGAATATTCACATGCACATAACTGATATCACACACTCTTTCTGTTATTCAGTAAGCAATATCATTTATAAAGACACCCTTCACCTGAAGCACAAGTGTTCCAGTGATATTCTCTGCTTTACGGACACACATTGCCTTGCTGTGACCTCTGCCCAGGTCTCCTGCCTTTCCTTCAACAGCCAGTTCACAATGAAATGCACAAAGCCTACAGAAAGAGGTTCCCACCCAAGAGACCAGCTGCAGCACACTAAAGTTACAATGGCAATACACCTCACTCTTGTTTTGCTGCTACACATTTATCCTTCTGGCGACATGTTGTCTTCCCTGATGCAACGGGATCCTGTTTGGGGGCCAGCCACATCTTTTGACAAAACACTGCAGTTGTGCCTCAATCACTCATTGCACATTATCTTTCCTTCTTCATGACTCACAGCTTCTTAACACTGGCTTGTAACTCACTGACCACAAAATAAATTACAAAAAAGGAAGAAACTAAAATTTCCTGCAACACACAAAAGTGTAACCAATGTAGCCTCTGAAAAACTGGGCCAGTTTAACCTCTGAACATTTTCTATGAAGTTCTGAGACAACAAACACCTTCTGATGTGCTACACTGTGGGAATATTATTCAGACATGCTACACTGCACCTCTAATGTAGAAAAATGACTTGCAATAATTGCACATTTATGAATCAATTTAGTTTAATACAGAGATGAAAATAATGGAAAAATTATGCATAATATTATATTCCAACTCAAAAAATATGTTGTAATATTTGAGTTATGTTATAGTATTTGAAATGTAGCAAGCCAAGCTTATCTGGCGTGATAGTGGCAGGCTGGACAGGCGGCAGGTCAGTGGTCACCTCACACACTGGCCACTCCTTGGTCTATGCATCAAAAATATATTTACAGGAAATTTCTTGCATACTATCTAATTTTGTTTCTATAATAACTCAAAGATTGTCAGAGTCCAAGATAATAAACCACAACATTGTACAGAAAATGCTAACTAACTGGCTTTTCATAAAAAGAAGAGAACTGCATAGCTCACTATGGAAAACCAGAGCAGGAGTGCCAATAGTAAACAAGATATGTAATAAACAAATGGCCAAAGTTTGTTATTTGAAAGACTTTGATATACAGTAGGTCACAACATCCTCGTCTGTGTTGGACACAGTCTTCTATACTACCTGTCAAAATAAGAGTCTTAGTAAACATTAATATTCAAGACCTTACACCAGTTACATCCTTCCTGAGGTTCCCTTAAAGGTCTGGTTGAAACAGTCACCAAAATAACAAGGGAGAACCAAAGCCTCCACCACAATGGTTCTCGTTAAAGGTGCACACACTAATCAAAACAACAATACAACATGGAAGGAACAAGCGTACTCAGATTCCAAAGAGTGTCAGTGGCTGGACCAGCATTGCCGAGAGATGACACGTGAATGGCGGTAACAAAAAGAAAATATCAGAGAGAGCTTTGGTATGATGACAAGAGAGAGAGAGAGAGAGAGAGAGAGAGAGAGAGAGAGAGAGAGAGAGAGAGAGAGAGAGAGAGAGAGAGAGAGAGGAGAGTGATGGTTATATCAGCAACCAAGGCCTAAGAGGACCATACATACAAAAATGGGAATATGAAAATACATAATGATGAAAATGTATCTATACAGTGACAATGACCTCAACATATGATTCTGATTTAAGAGATTTGGCAAGTGAATACCTCAATGTTACATTAATCCTAGAAGAAAAAAAAACCTTCCATTTATACAATAATATATAACAATATCTTTCATGGCCAAAATAATCAGCAACCAGTTCATTCCGGCTCACAGCGCAGGAAGAAGAATGGCAGCCCAACACAGCGTGGTCGCTCTCACTTGATTGGTCGGTAAAACAACACTATGTCCTGGGAGGTGTTGCCCCAGATGAAGTGCTGAACAGTTCGGAGGTCCATGTTTGGGTCCAGTACCTGCATGAAGGTGTGCTCTGTAACTCCAACTGTGACAAGAGACATCTACAACTGGGACACTTAAAGTATATCCCATAAGCTGGAACACAAAGTGACATCAAGTAAATAAACAGCTTCCTGAAGACCCACCTTGTCATTGCAGAGGAGCTGGACCCGCTCCTCTGCCAGGGAAGTTGTTTCTGCCTTGTCGTCGCCGCCACGGTCGTTGTTATTGTTGGTGGTGGAGCCAGTGTCGCTGCCTCCGCCCAGCACCTTTTCATACACATGCTCCTGCACCTTGCGGATCTGAATGAAGTCATTTGCACTCAGCCGATCCCTGGAAGGAAAGATATCGCTGGTCAAGCTATGCTACAACTATATGTAATGCTTCCAGAGGCATCACAGCAAATTATTAATGTAGGTGTCAAGCCTGCCTGTTGTTGAGGTACACCACAGAGTACTGGTGACCTTGTCCATCATGACTACTCCTAATGCACTAGTGAGGGAATTCAACACTGTATTGCCTAATGCTTTAATCCTGTGACAAAAAGGATGAAAAGGAAAACAAACTAAGAGAAGTTGCTCACTTCTTCTCACGCTTGATTCCGGAGGAGGAGTGCGGCAGAAGGAAGAAGTACACCTTGTTTTTGGGCTTTGGGGAAGTCTTCTCTACCACGATGTCCAGCACCCAAGGCGGCACCATCTCATTGAGCAGCACCCCCTCCGCATCACCCCCAGCATCCCCACACAGTAGGCGGTACAGCGTGCGGCCCTGGATCTCACTGTCATAGAAAAGAGCCAGTGAGAAAAAATGATGACAAGAAACATCCTACATTATTTAACCCCTTTGGTACTGGGACACATTTTCATATTCATTCTGCTTCTTATTTGGTGATTTTATATTGCTTCAGAAACTCATGTCAATAAACGCATCTAATCATACCAAAAATACATTATAAAAATGTGTCTCAGTGCTGAAAACATTAAAACTGAAGAAAATATAGATTAAGTAGTAGCTTGTTCTTTATGGTACAATTTCTCTCACTCTCTGTCTCACACACAAACCTAATGATAACGGGTGTATGTTGAGGAATGGAGAAGTATTCATTGCCAGACTTTGGAGTGAAGCCGTTCTGATTGGCCACAGGTCCAGCCTCGGCCCCCTCACCCCCTTCATTGTCCTCATACATGTAGGTGCGGGGCCAGTGCTCAAACAATGCCTTAAGGAGCAGCTCACCGTAATTCACTGCAGGGAGATGTTTCAATAAGACACGTCCTTATAGGGCAGAAGCATTCCTGTTCACATCAAGTTCTGGTTCTTTTTTAAGTACACATGAGGGTATCAGTGAACAATTATGCAAACTGAATGACTCATCTCCAACATCTCTAATGGTGATTAAAATGTTTATCTCCAAACTTTTACTGCATATTTTCTGTAACAGAGTACTGAGTGCATACAACTATGAAATATATATTTTTCATCAAACTTTTTCATCTTCAAAACAAGATATTTAATACTTATTGTGATGATAAAAAATAAAAACTGATCCAAATGAGTAGAAAACATCTGATGCACTGAACACTCACACTTGACATCCAGACCGTCTTGAGTAGGGAAGTCAGCCTCCTTCGCTGACACCCAGGCTGACAGGCAGTCCACTTCGTCCCTCTTCTCTGCCAGGTGGATGGTCAGCATCTGTTGCCATGGGACACACACATAAATGCTGGACTTTATATGGAGAAACACAGGCATATACACATCAGGCTTGGGTCCAAGCACATCCACTTGTACCTAATTACACAATGTCATGTACTCGTACTTGTACTCAAGATTCTACTTACCCCAGTCTTGAGGTCCACAGTGAACCAGCTTGGCACGAAAATGGCTTTGTTTCTCTTCTGCTTCTCTGACTCAAAATCCACCTTCCCTAACTCTTCCACTTTTATAGCCTGTGATGAATAAACATCAGTCAATAAATCTTTCTTCCTCTCAAGGGGAAGCCATGTGCTTATTAACACATACACACAAACAAACACACACACCTTTCCTGTCGTGTCAAGGAGCAAGTCTACACTATTATTACTCAGAAAACAAAAAAGAACTTCAGCATTCTGACTGATTTTAAAGATACGTACGTTTACAAGGACAATAATACATAATTATCTTAACATCCACGTGAGCATGTCAGCTTGACCACATTTCACAACAACGAGGAGTGACCTGACACTGCTGTTATATAAGGACATTGAGGGAAGCTGCAAGAGGCCATCAGACCTATTTGTGATAGTCTCTATGTGAACAGCTTTACCTATTTCCACCTATCATCCTCATCCATAAACTTGTCCAATCTTCTTTTAAAACTCCACCATGTCCGAGCACTAACACTATGATTATTACCTTGAGTATGTCCCAGAGTGCCACGTTCTCCTCAGTGTCTCGAGTGAGGACGTGACGCTTGTCATTGAGAACGGCATAAGTCTTGATGGCCGGGCCGCCCTTGATGGTCCAGTCTGGCTGTGTCATCACCGGCCGCAGTTCCCTCACCTCCTCATTGTCGCAGTAGTCCTCCACATGTGATAGTCTGTTGTTGAGTGGCTGCGGGGTGGAGGAGAGCAGCTTGTGACTGGCTGTGCACATCACCATCTCACCATCCCTCCTTCTGTGGTACTCTCCACTTAATACTACATTAATTAATGAGCAAATCACAGACAACAGTACCTGAATGATGTAGAAAAACAAACCACCTTCTCTATAATAGTACTTAAACGAATCAAGCAATATTTAACCTCTTCAGTACTAGGACACATTTTTACCATGAGTTTTGGGGGTGATTAGATGATTTTATTGACATTAGGAAGGGTCTATGGAGGTCAGAAGATTAATGGCCAGTCTGTACCATTTTAAACCCTACACGAGTTTCTGAAGCTGTGCATCGACAAATAATGCGTAAAATGAATATGGAAATGTGTTGCAGTACTGAAGGGATTAGAGGTGCATGTATAAAATTTGACATTGTTCTGATTCACTTATAATATACACGTTACTTATTCCCGTGAGGTGAAGGTGCAAGGACGTACCCAACACTTGATGGCGGAGTTGGTGGTGGCCACGTAGAGAGCCGAGTTGTCTGGGGTAAGCAGCATCTTGAGTACTGGTGCAGACTCCTGGCACAGCAGCACACCTTTGTCTGGCGCCCGAGTCTCACACTTGTAGATAAGCTTGTCACGGCCTCCAGAATATATGGTTGTGAAGTTCTCATTTACCTGTTAAAGGGACACACACTCTAATATATTGTGAAGAGAAGGAGGAATAGGAATTTCTTTCTTTTTTCTATTTAATACTTTTGGCAGCCTACTTGAGATTTTCCTCCTTGTGAATTGCTATAACAAGATATGCTAAATTCAAGGCATGATAATCCAGAAGTGGGCTATAACCATTACTTATCTTGCATATTGATTTCAGATTATGATAATATTATTAAAGAGGGTCTATACTAATGTAGTGTTTTATGTCTTATCTTGCTTTGATCAATAACATATATATTCATGGCAGCAGGATGTAATGAGGGCAACGCTTAATGCCCACACTACCACCACCACCTGTACAGCTATGCATTACCTGAAGTGCCCAGACTCCCTCCTCATGCAGCATGATGGTCTTGGTGCAGCACTGCTGGCCCAGTGACCACAGCTTAATAGTTCCATCAGAGCTGCCTGAGATCACTTGAGTCCCATCACGGTTGACAATTAAAGCCTTGACATTGTCTGTGTGGCCTGTGGGTGCATAACAACAAAGCTAAGTTAGTAGTATAGTGTATTGGTAACTAGAAAGCTAATGATGTATTGGCAATCCTGTGAACACCACTGAGAATAAAGAAAAGTCAGTACATGCCAACCTTTCAGTTTCATGATTTTGTTGCCAGTGCGAGGGTCCCAAATCCTCAGCTGTTTCTCAGTACTACCGCTGACGATGACAGTGCCAGGCGGGTTCATGGCCAGGCTGTAGATGGAGTCCTTGTTGCCATTCAGGGATGAGGCTGCAACAACAAACACCACTCACTAACTCTCCACTTACAGTCTTACACACACACACACCATGCAAGGCCACCAAGAGACATGCACCAGGTGAATATTCTTAACCAATCTCATAAAATGCTGACAGGTAATGCAAAAAAAATATTTGAAATGACCTTTGAAGTGACCTCTTATAAAGACAAAATATACTTGTGGTGTTTGTCATGATGCAATGATGATGATGGTGATGACAATAGCAAGAAATGCACTCACTGGTGACGGTGTTGTTGCTGGCGGTGAGTGCTGTGAGGGTCTGCACATCCCACAGGAAGATGGCCTTGTCCAGCCCAGCAGAGGCCACCTGCTCCCGGTCCCGAGCATAGGCCAGCGCCCTCACATAGTCTTTGTGGGTCCTCAGTGTTGACATGCAGAAGCCCTGTGTGGGACAAGTGTTACACACAATAAAGATGAGATGGGTTGTTTTTCAGTGTTCATTAAATTTTTCATGCCAATATACCAGCATGATCACAACTCTATATATAGATATAATTTTTAATCTATAAAACCTTGCAATAAAGTGATATAGTAGATTTTTTGAAGCTATTTATATAAACAGTACTGAGAAAAATGTGCTGTTTTACTAGTATAATCTTTTTAGAGAAACATTTCGTTTTCCATATATAAAAGTTTTACAACTCTTCCCAATAGTTATTTGTAGCAGTTCCTTTAATTTTTTTCTAACAAACATTTTAGGTCTAAGGGCAAGTGTGTAGCACATCTTGCAGGCTATGGTAAGACAGGGCAGACTACACACCTTGTGAGCATTCCATACTTTGACTGTTGTATCTGCACTGGCTGATATCACTGAAACAAAGGTTGAAATTCAATATTCTTTCTTGTTCAAAATTCTCACAAACACTACAAACAAAATCAAACAAGCATTTTGTGAACAAGGGAGGATGGAGATAATTCAATGGTCAAGTAATTCATAACAATTCATTTTCAGAAACTTAAACTAAGCTCCATCCCAAAACAGACTAGCCATGACAGAGGAAATCAGCATCAAGAAAAGAGTTATCTCTCGAAATAGCTCCCAGCAATACCACCACCACTCACAGTTCTTGCCACCACAGCACAGCACGATGTCATTAACCCAGTCCGTGTGGTGCTCCATGGACTGGATGTAAGGTTCTCGCTGGTTCTTGCAGTTCCATATCCGGATGATGGAGTCCCGGCCAGCAGAGTACAGCCGCTGCAGGTGTGGGTCATACTGCAGCGAGTTGACAGAGGAGCGGTGAAACTTCTCCACCTCATCGCGGATCACAAAGGATATCTGCAGGTTTGAAACACACAGGCTGGGTCAGCGGATGTTATTCTCCAACATGTGTAACACTAAACATTTCTTTTTGAGGTGTTTCAGCATTGTTTTCCTTTGAATTCTTTGAATAATAAGTCTCATTGTAAGACATTGCATAGTTTGTCTCCTACTAAGTCCTCCAACTGTTTTATTATCAATGATGCTCCCTGTAAATATTTTATTATCAATGGTGCTCCTTGTAAATGTTTTATTATCAATGATGCTCCCCGTAAATGTTTTATTATCAATGATGCTCCTCGTAAATGTTTTATTATCAATGATGCTCCCTGTAAATGTTTTATTATCAATGATGCTCCCCGTAAATGTTTAAAATTCAGTCTAGATATAATTAATTCTAAAGTAAGAGGAAATACAGCAGACACAAGCTTTACAGAACCTTATGACAAAATTATCGCTGTTCTTACTAGAAACAATATTAATAAAGAATATCCATGAGTCTTCTTGCATTAATGTACAACTGAAACTAAACAGCAGAATATATAAACTTAAACTTATATAAAGGCTGGCCTCTCTTACTACTACTACCTTATAATAATCTCTCTTAATAATCAATATATGCAACTACACCTATTGGCCTATCAATAAATGTTTCATCCCCAATACAATCACAACACATTCAACTATAGCTTCTGATAATACTAAGAGCAAATTATGTTACACAAAAATCTAACCAGATAAATGTAAATGCCTCACTGAAACACACACACAAACACAC
>JAHFWG010000652.1:64103-74247 GCA_020233015.1 Callinectes sapidus | reverse complement strand
ATGACTGAAAAAGAAAGGAAAGAACAATAATGGAAAACAAAGATATATATAAAAATTTAAGCAGATGGAAGAGGGAGACCAAGAGGAGGTGGAGGAGAATATGGTGGAGAATGGAGATGGAGGAGGAGGAGATGACAGGAAGCCTTGACCCCTCACTCCTCCTGTGGTAATCCCGAACTATCCTCCTCCTCCTTCTCCTCCTCCTCCTTCGGAATCAGCCCCACTCAATTTAGTAATCTCCGTCATTCCCCAAACGGAAGGCGCCCACACCTCGACTTGGAGGAGGAGGAGGAGGAGGAGGAGGAGGAGGAGGAGGAAGAGGAAGAGGAAGAAGAGGAAGAGGAGGAGGGGGAGGAGGAGTGTGATAGTATGAAAAATATTTAAAAACTAAAAAAGAAAAAAAAAGATAAAATAAATAGAAAGGCAAAGAGGAAAGGAAAAGGAAACAAGATTACAACAAAAAAAATCTATACATATAACAATTAAATTAAGCCGATTATAAAAGAATTGCAACAGAGGGATAGAAAGGATAATTAAGAGAAAAGACAAATACTAGAGAAACATTATAGAACTCAAAGCTTGGAAAGGGAAAAGAACAACAATTAGCAAAATACGAGAAAAGGAATTAAGACAGTAAATGCCATCTTAGAAAAATAAGGAAAAATAGAATACGAAAAAATAGATAAAAAGAAAAAAAAAGAATCACCCCAAAACATGTAAACAATAAAAAAAAAAAACAGTAAAGAAAAAAAGCTATAAAAAAAATAACTAAAAAGAAAAAAAAGAAAATTAAAGAACAAGCAAAGAACATGTAAACAATTAAAAAAAACAGTAGTGAAAAATAAACCTAAAAAATAAATAAAATAAAATAACTAAAAAGAAAAAAACAAAAAGAAAATTAAAAAACAAGCAAGGAAATCCGATAAAAGGCAGAATAAAGCGGATGTGGAGGTGCTGTCTATACTCTTGAGGTGGAGAGGAGGAAAGGTCAAGTGGTGGAGCGGCGTCACGGGAGCCACAGGTGGATAAGGTGGACAGTTAGTTATTTTAGGCAGTGAGGGAAGAGGATGGAAGTTAGCGAGAGAGAGAGAGAGAGAGAGAGAGAGAGAGAGAGAGAGAGAGAGAGAGAGAGAGAGAGAGAGAGAGAGAGAGAGAGAGAGAGAGAGAGAGTTGTTTGATTAATTTACTGCGCACAATCCATGCGTCAGACTGTACAAACGAACAAAAACAGACAATTACAAACGAACACAAACAAAATCTAAGGTACTCCATCATTGTCCTTCTAATCTATTCACTGTAGGCGAATTTGAAGCGATATTTACTGATCTGAGAGGAAAAATCTGTTTCCCTTCCCTGAGTGATAAGAACAACAGTTCCTTCCACCGCTAAATCTATAATAAAAGGCTATAATGAGACACACAACACTACTATGGCTTTCACTGGCCGTGTTACACTGTTTTTCGCAAGTAATTCCGAAACGAATTGTCGGAACAGTATGGTATTTCAACACAAAGCCTCTTACACCCCTACCTAATTTATGGCCCACATAGCATATTGCTATATGTGTTTACGAAGGAGTTTACTCGTGTATAGTAAGACGAAGCCACGAGGTCATGTCTACACATTCAGAGGACTCGTCCCCACCCCCCAAACCCCCCCCACCCCCAAACACCCCCCACCACTCCATATTTCCCCCCCCCTCCACCCTCCTTCCGTATCCCTCTCCGTCTCCTCGTTCTCCCCCCCCTCATTACTCATTTCCTGCCTCTTATATGTTATTCCGTTTACTTTATGTACTGTACTTATAGCTACATGTCATATATGTATGCATCTAATTAATACAGTGTGTGCAGCTTTCGATATTACTTGACCTGTAACCTGGGAGTACTGCAACCTTTCATGGAGGCAAAACGTATATCACGTTGTTCATTACTGTATAACCTGATGCTTACGCAAATGTAGTAGGAGGCAAATGTACTGTATGTAGGTCCTATGGCCAGCCGAAGGAACAAGCACTATTGTTATTACCTGTGGCCTGGACTTTTTGTAATAACATGTTCTTCTTTAGTTAATACCATGTACTCATCACACAATGTTAACATGGTAAAGTTGACATTATATTATTTTGTTGCCTTATGTCGTTCATAACCACATCATTCCATATAAATTGCATAATCGTATTTCTCTGCTTCACTGCATCTTTGCTTAAGTCATACCCTCGGAACCCACAGCCCGGTGGTAGGGGGGGGGAGGTGGGGGTTGGGGGGGATTTCCGCCTATAGTGACAGGCAGAGGGAGAAAGAGTGGGAGGGGAGGAGTGGGATTGGGGTGGGAGGGAGTCAGGAGACGGAGAGTATTGGCTATAATTACACATTGCGTATAATGGAACGGTGCAGAACACTCGTAATACCATATATTATTGCTGCGGTTATTTGGTTGACCAAATATGACAGCATGCATTAACATTATAGCGCACACATACGTCTTTACAACCATTAACAGCTGGATTGTCATCCTTCCACGCTCTTCTGGCCTTCGTCTGGTTTCCATGCTTATATATATATCAGTGACCGTGTGAATAATAGCAAAGTAGGGTAATTAACATGCATGAATATATATTTCTGTTTAATATAAGTAACCACAGTAACATAAACCATATACCGGTACTATATGTGGGTGTTTTGAGGGAGACGGGGAGGGGG
This sequence comes from Callinectes sapidus, assembly GCA_020233015.1. NCBI lineage: Eukaryota > Metazoa > Arthropoda > Malacostraca > Decapoda > Portunidae > Callinectes > Callinectes sapidus. Next base: position 71,545 of record JAHFWG010000652.1, on the reverse strand, counting down.
TGGGTGAGGTATTAGGGTATGTAGGGAATAGTCTGGGGGTTGGTAGGAGTGTTGGAGGGGCTAGACGAGTACCCCACACTTGTTCGAATGTGTATAAGACCTTAGTGACCATGCCTGGATTCGTCTTAATATACACGAGTAAACTCCTTCGTAAACACATATAGCAATATGCTATGTGGGCCATAAATTAGGTAGGGGGGTAAGAGGCTTTGTGTTGAAATACCATACTGTTCCGACAATTCGTTTCGGAATTACTTGCGAAAAACAGTGTAACACGGCCAGTGAAAGCCATAGTAAATCCATAAAATATAACGTAATTCATCGTCATTCTCTCGTTATTCCATTCACTGCATGCGAATTTCAAAAGTTGACTATCGTTATGGCGTAATATCAGTTCACTACCCTGGCTAGTCACCATGTCCGCCAGCCATGACCTCCGCCAACGCTATTAATGAATTACACACCTATTATAAGACACACGCAAATCAAACCTACAAAATTTAATGTACTCCATCGTTGTACTTTTAATATATTCATCACTTGGACCGAATTTTAAAGCGTGCATGGCAAAATGAGGTATTACGTCTAGCAGGTTACGTAAAGTTGGCTGGCTTTGCGTCCGATAATCGGATCATCACCGCTAAATTCTTATAAAAACACTATAATAAGATACACATCCACTAAATCCAGAAAATCTAACGTAATATATTGTTCTACATTTAATATATATCCACAGCAAGCAAATTTTACAGCGTAATGTTAAAATGGGGTATTAAGACGGTCACCGCGATTTCCTTATAAAAATGCTAATGTAAGATACAAACGGACTAAATCCACAAAATCTAAAGTACTCCAATCATTGTCCTTCTAATCTATTCACTGCAGGCGAATTTGAAGCGATATTTACTGATCTGAGAAGGAAAATGTATATTCGCTGTCGGGGGAACCCACCAGCCAGCGGCAGCCATGTGCATGTCCACCAATAATTCCCCACTTAGTTTTCTTTTGGTTATTTGTGGTGATTGCAGAGTGATTTGATGGGTAACACTTGACACAACACCATTGCAGACACGTGAACACTCACCTCGCAAGTCAAAATGTTGATGGCACTCCTAAAATGCTGTGAAAACTGAAGAAATATGGAAGCAGGCTGGGCAATGTGTGTTCACTTCACAGCGTTCAAGTTAAGACGGCCATCTGGGTGACGGGCGGCAGAAAGCTGGACTCTGATTGGCTCCTGGCGTGGAGGGAAGCAGAAAGCTGGACTCTGATTGGCTCTTGGCGTGGAGGGAAGCAGAAAGCTGGACTCTGATTGGCTCTTTTGGGGTGGTCAGGTGGACTGCTACTGTGACGTTAAGTACTAACACCTGACGTTACACAAGGGTTCAGCCAATCACAATGCAGCATTTTCTAGTAGGGAGAATGGTATTTTGCAGTTAGGATAGGTAGAAATCTCTCTCTCTCTCTCTCTCTCTCTCTCTCTCTCTCTCTCTCTCTCTCTTCTGAAACATGATGGGTGCTAGGAGGACTGACCCCTCCAATACATACTCCACTTGTTACTTTCCTCCAACTTGAAGTTGCTTCCCTGATTACAGTTCTCATTTCTCTATCTTTCCAATAGTCCTGCATCCATTCTAATAGTTTCCCTTGCAGTCCATCACCTATGTGCTTCAGTTTCCATAGCAGTCTCTTGTGTAGAATTGAATTGAAAGCTTCTTTGATATCAAGGTAGACAGGAGCATCCACCACCCATCTCTGTCTTCAATTACTCTTGTATAGAAACTTAATAGGTTTGTGACACATGATTTTCTTTGTCTGAATCCAAATTACCTATTAGATATAACAACTCTATTATCCTCCAAATATCTCACCCATTTCTCTTTAATAAATATCTCACACAATTTGCTTACAACACTTGTCTATAATTTAGCGGGTCAGTCTTCTTTCTTCCTTTGTAAATGGGCACTATGTTGGCCCTCTTCCACTCTTGTGGCACCCTCCCCTCCTCTATTGAAGTGGTAAGCAGTTCCCCAATTGGCTGCTGCATTAATTGATCTTTACATTCCTTTAGTGTCCAGCATGACACACCATCTGGTCACATTGCTTTTCTTACATCCAGATTTCCTAACAATCTGCCAACTTCTTGCTTTTGTACAACACCCTCCTTGAATCCCTCTTGTGCCTCTGTCATGTTTGGTTCTATAAATGCCCCCTTCACTGTGAATACAGATTTGAAGCTCTTATTCATAATTTCACTAAGCTCTTCTGCTGTTTGGTATGTTTTTCTCCATTTATCATTTTATCTATGGTTTCTTTGCACTTCATCTTTCCATTTATATACTTATAGATGGTCTTTGGTGGCATTGACACACATTAACTTACAATGAATTTTTAAAATTTATTATTCTTTGGTGCATATTTATGCTATACATGTTGTACTGTCTTTATGTAATCTCCATTCAAAGACACTGATCACATTGAACTTTCAGGCTTACAGATCAGAAAATATGATAAAAAAGTACAAAAAAACACTGATATTCTGTAAAAAGTATAAAACTCTACATTTCTCACTAAATGAAGTACAAAACTGCACAAACTTTTTCCCCTCAAGCATTACCAAGAAAATACAAGAAAGTCTGCTTAACTTATTCAGTCTATACTACTCTAATCCCCACACAAGTTTCTGAATTTCATACAATAGTAAGAATACATATGAAAACCCATCCCAGCACTGGACACATTTTTATCTTGAGTTTTTGTGCATGATTAGACAGTTTTATTGACATTAGGAAGAGTGCATGGATGAAAAACAGGCCTTTTTATGGATTATTTTTGTTACTCTTGGCCAGTTTTCCTGTCTTACATAGAAAAATGGCAATAATTATAAAATTTATAAAACAATTTATATGGCAGGGCCGGGGGAGCCGTTACCAGACACACTGCTCCTCCTGCTGCCACTCCTGTGGGAATAATGTGGAGGTAATGATGGAATGTAAAGGAAACAAAATATCTATAGCATCTGCCAGGTAGTAAGCAGAATAAATGAAAAAAGATGCATCCCAGTACTGAGGGGCTAAGCTAACCAACACAACACAACGCAACACATCAGTTCCTCACAGCTTCCTCCTCCTGCCGCTGCTGCGTGAGGACTCCCTGTGGTGGAGGGGGGGTGGGGGAGCCTCGGGCAGACTCCCAAGGCTTGGGGTGATGGCGTCCTCTAAGCTGCGGAGGCTGGTGCGCGGCAACTCACCCCTGCGGAAGTGAGGGTCTGCGGAGGGAAGGGGGAGTGAGGGAGTGAGTAAGTGGGTGTCTGAGTGAGTGAGTGAGTGAGTGTGCGAGTGAGAGATACCTAACCTAACTTGTCCTGACCTAATCTCACTATAATTTATCTTGAGTGGGTGAGTGAGCAAGTGAGTGAGTGAGTGAGAGTGAGTGGCTTAATCTTCATGTAGCCTGCGGAAAGGAGGGTGGAATTAGGTTAGGAGGAAAGATGAGGGGAAAATAGGGTAGAGGGAAGGACATTTTAGGTGAAAAAAGGTAATCTAAGGTGGAAAAAAGGCATAAAAAGGTGGCTTGAGGTGAAATAAGGTCAGGAAAAGGTTATTAAAGGTTAAAATAGGTCAAGGGAAAAGGTGAGGAGACAAAATATAAGGGGAAAGGTCTTTTGGGGTAAAAAAAAAGGTATTCTGAGGTGAAAAGACAGGAAAAAGGTGGTGTGAGGTGAAATTAGGTCAGGAAAAGGTTGAGAAAGGTCAGAAAAAGTTGAATCCTACAAAATAATGAGAGAAATATGCTTCACAATGATAGAATACCAAATACCCCCCAATAGTGAGTTATTGAAGGATATAATAATAATCACCTCTCTCTCTCTCTCTCTCTCTCTCTCTCTCTCTCTCTCTCTCTCTCTCTCTCTCTCTCTCTCTCTCTCTCTCTCTCTCTCGCACACACACACACACACACACACACACACACACACACACACACACACACACACAAGCACAATTTTAGCACAAGAAAACATTTAGCTTAATCATCTACATAATTATATAGTTTTCATTTAACTTATCTATTAATTCTTTTTCCTTACTTACTTATTGAGGTCATTCCCTTCCACAGGCCAAAGAGACGCTCATTCCTGACCACTCTGCCCACCGTGGCCAGCATTCCAACACTCCCATTCCCACTGCTGCTGCCAGACCTGGAACGTACAATGTATACCTATAAATCACACCGTACGAACCTCCAATGTCAACAAAACAGGGAGCTCATCATGTCAACAAACAGTATGGATATCGTGTACCGTATGGGAGTTTATTTGTTGATTAGGAGGAAATGATAGAGAAATGCTTGGGTTTTGTTAAAGAAATGGGTGAATGGGTGAGAAAATGGGTGAAAATGGGTGAAATAATGATGAATTTAGTGATGGGTGAGGTAAATACGGGAGGAATATTGATAAAATGATGATAAATTATGAATAATGTTATGGTTTTGAAAATAGGAATAAATAAATGAATGAATTAATTAATTAATTAATTATATCTTTATCTCAGGGTGGCACTCATCTATCTAATTTTGGCACTCCTGATGATTATTTATTCATTTATTTATTATAATTATTTTCAAATGGGCGTGGAGACGTTGGGCGGGTCATGTCGTTCCTTTAGGATATGTAATATAATAATTCTTTAAGAAATCATGGGCGTGGTGTGGCTGTGGGCGTGTTGGTGGGTGTGTATTGAAATTGGCAATATATATACATAGATGAATATATAAATAAATGATAAAATGTTATGGTTTTGAAAATAGCAATAAATTAATAAATAAATGAATGAATGAATTAATTAATTAATCATAATTCTATCTCAGGGTGGCACTCCTCTGTCAAATTTTGGCACTCCTGATGATTTAATTTTCATTATTCATTTATTTATAATGATTATTTTCAAATGGGCGTGGAACGGTTCAACGGTTTGAATCAGATAGGAATGAAAATATTTATATAAAAGTTGATAATTCCAGTTTTTATACAAAAAAAAGCACTCTATAATTTAACAAAAGCTAGAAAATTGAAAAAAGTAAGAAAATAATAATAATAATAATAATATATAGAGAAATTCAAACCAGCCCTTTAAAAAATCAAATGAAAAGCAAGCCAAATAAATAAAAAAAAGGGAAAAATCAACACAAAACAATACAACTAACAAAAAAAAACAATACAATAGATGAAAAACGAGTACATTTTGAATTATTACTACCATTTTAAATTCCGGAAAAATCGTTACTCTCATTTGACTACATCAACAATAACATTCACCAACGCCAGACGCCAGCAGACCGACGCCTTCAGGGGATATCAACGCTGAATTGACTTTTACTAAGCTAAGTATCCACATTTCTCCACCAACGCCTGTGTGGTGTGAAGGAGATAACTACTGTTCACCCTCCCATGCCCACAATCCCCCTAATATTCTGTAATCTGTGTCATTTTTGGCCATTTAACCGTGGGTGGGTGAGTCAGGGAGTAAGATGGAAGAGACGCCAACACCACCACTACTCTCTCTCTCTATTATTTGACTTCCCCACTTAATAATAGAGATAGAGAGAGTGGCGTGTCATTTGTGTGTTTATTATTGACGGAGTAAATTTTTGGAGGGAAATTTCGTCCTGTGTGTGTGTTCCTGCCGTTTTGGGTGAGGCGGCGGTGGTGGTGGTGATCTCTTCCTCTCCCTCTCCTCTCCCTGCTCTGCTTCCCTTTCTCTCCCTTCCACCCAGGGGGAGTAGCCACAATCCCTCTGCACCGCCTGGTTAAGTAATACGCTTTTTGTTACAGTATTTAAGGAGTTATTGGTACGTAAGTATAGTTGTGTGTGCGTGTGTGTGTTTGTTTGTTTGAAAACCAGCACTTTCTTAATAGTTATTTCATTTGTGTGTGTCAGTGTGATAAGCACTACTCTCTTAATTGTTATTTTATTTCAGGAATTATTATAAGTTGGTAAGTAGAGTTGTTATTATAATTTTAAGTGGTTATTATTAATGGTAAGTAAAATTGTGTGTATGTTTGTGAAAATCCCACACACTCTCTTAATAGCTATTATATTTCAGGAGTTATTCTAAACATTCTTTTCCCCTGACAGGTGTTGCTTTTGTTGCTCTTGTTGTTGCTCTTGTTGTTGTTGTTGTTGTTGTTGTGGCAGAGGTTGGCAGAGGTTTGCTCATTGGTCTGGGTTGTGGTCGGTCGAGGCTGCCAATTTTTTTTTTTTATCGTTTTGTTATTTTTTTTTGCAAACGCCCCTCCGAGGGCACGCCGCCGCTGCTGCTGCTGCTGCTGCTCATGCTTCGCTGCTCATGCTTTGCTGCTCGTGCTTTGCTGCTTACGCCTGCACACACACACGCCTGCACTCACACACACACACACACGCCCTCACACACACACACACACATGCCTGCACTCACACACACACAAAAAAAACTTTACAATAATAACCTCTTGTTTTCAGCTGCCAAGTAAGTATTGCATACCTCATGTAAGCATTCTCTCTCCCTCTCTCTCTCTCTCTCTCTCTCTCTCTCTCTCTCTCTCTCTCTCTCTCTCTCTCTCTCTCTCTCTCTCTTTTTGGGGGTTGGGTGCTATATATACTGATATACTGCAACAACAATAACCTCTTTTGCCTTAACAGCTGTTTTGTCAAGTGTAAGTAAGTATTCTCTCTCTCTCTCTCTCTCTCTCTCTCTCTCTCTCTCTCTCTCTCTCTCTCTCTCTCTGGCTCTCTCTAATCTACAATTTTTTTGAGTTTTTCAGGAGAATTGGTTTATTATGAAGATTAAATGAAGAAAATGTCAAGAGGAGCAGCACGTGAGTTAAATCAATGACTTCTCTCTCTCTCTCTCTCTCTCTCTCTCTCTCTCTCTCTCTCTCTCTCTCTCTCTCCCCCCCTCTCCCTCTCCCTCTCTCTGTCTGATGCATTTTTTTTTTTTTTTTTTTTTCAGAATTGGTTTTTTATGAAGACGAACAGCAAGTGAGTTAAATTAATTATTTGTTCTCTCTCTTCTCTCTCTCTCTCTCTCTCTCTCTCTCTCTCTCTCTCTCTTGTTTCTTACTTTGTCTGAAATCTTGAATTAATTACATACACTAGCTATACATTTTTTATTTCCATACAGGTGGTGGTGGTGACGGTGGTGGTGGTGACGGCAGAGGTGTTATGGTGTTGCACAGGTGGTATATTTGGTGTTCTTGTTATTTATATATATATATATATATTTTTTGTGTTAATAATATCACACACACACACACACACACACATTCTATAATTGCAAGTTTTTTTTGTTTTTAAGGAGAATTGGCTTATTTTGAAGATGAAAGCAGAGGAAGAGGAAGAAGAAGAAGAAAATGGAGGAATAGGAAGAAATGATGAAGAAGTGGAAGAACAAGTGAGTTAGATCAA
>JAHFWG010000652.1:54484-61202 GCA_020233015.1 Callinectes sapidus | reverse complement strand
ATATATATATATACAATAGGGATTTTTAAGTAGATAACAGAATTGTACATTTGTCTAAATTAAATCCATTCATATCAATTAGGCAAACTTTTGTAGAGTGCCTACAGGATAATTATATACCCAGTCTGTAACACACTCAGATTATACCATTAGATTCATACAATTACCACACACACACACACACACACACTGACCCACCTAGAGTGATAGAGGGCTGCAGAATGGCTGGCCACAGGAAGTATTGACTGGCAGGAAGACAGAGTCATTGTGGAGGATGCCATTATGTTGGGAAGCACTCAGTGTGGAAAGTCTGGGGAGAGTCACACCTGCGGCAATCCACTATGGAGTCCGGCAAACCTGCAAAGGTGTTTAGAGACAACCAATGACACACACACAAACACGTAGAATAATTTACCAAAGAAATCACCCATAAAATTGTGCACAAATTCAAAGAAAGATTAGGTAAGGTATAAAAACAGATTTAATGGCCGTATTGTTAAACACTTTGCTCTCTCAACATCACCCTTACCACACGGGTATATCTATCACTGCTATCCATTCATTACAAAGAAAATATAAGACACACGAGCTATCCACTATAAATTCAATGTAATACATCACTGTAAAAGTATTATATTCACGAAGGGGCGAATTTAAAAGTGTAGATGTCAAAATGAGGTATTTTGTCAAGTCACCACGGCTTGCTTGCGTAGCCTAACATTGCCATCAATCACCGCGATTTCTTTAATAAAATGCTAATATAATACACCTACGCACTAAACCCACTAAATCTAACGTAATATATTGTTCTACATTTAATATATATATCCACAGCAAGCAAATTTTACAGCGTAATGTTAAAATGGGGTACTTGAGCTTGCGTAGGCTATCATTAGCGTCGTCACCGCTATTTCTTTAATAAAATGCTAATATAAGACACCTACGCACTAAATCCACAAAATCTAACGTAATATATTGTTCTACATTTAATATATATCCACAGCGAGCAAATTTCATAGCGCAGATGTTAAAATGAGCCCACCTCACCTGGGCTTGCATAGGCTATCAGTAGCGTTAAATCACCGCGATTTCCTTATAAAATCATTATTATACGACACACACGAACTAAATCCACAAAATCTAAGGTACTCCATCATTGTCCTTCTAAGCTATACACTGCAGGCGAATTTGAAGCCATATTTACTGATCTGAGAGGAAAAATCGGTTTCTCTTCCCTGACTGGTAACAAACACCGTTTCTACCATCACTAAATCTATAATAAAATGCTCTAATACGACAACGCACTAAATCCATAAAATATAACGTAATTCATCGTCATTCTCTCGTTATTCCATTCACTGCACGGGAATTTCAAAAGTTGACTATCGTTATGGCGTAATATCAATTCACTACTTCCCTGGCTGATCACCATGTCGGCCGGCCATTACCTACACCACCGCTATTAATGAATTGCACACCTATTATAAGACACACGCAAATCAAACCTACAAAATTTAATGTACTCCGTTATACTTTTAATATATTCATCACTGGGACCGAATTTTAAAGCGTGGATGGCAAAATGAGGTATTATGTCTAGTAGGTTACATAAAGCTGGCCTCTTGTAAAGGCTACCTCCACCACCGCTATTAATGAATTACACACCTATTATAAGACAAACGCAAATCAAACCTACAAAATCTAATGTACTTCTTCGCTGTCATGGTCATATATTCATAACTGGGACACAATTTTAAAGCGTGTATGGCAAAATGAGGTATTAAGTCTAGCATGTTACGTAAAGTTGGCTGGCGTTGCGTACGATAATCGGATTATCACCGCTAAATTCTTATAAAAACACTATAATAAGATACACATCCACTAAATCCACTAAATCTAACGTAATATATTGTTCTACATTTAATATAATTATATCCACAGCAAGCAAATTTTACAGTGTAATGTTAAAATGGGGTATTAAGACGATCACTTCTCACTTGGGCTTGCGTAGGTTAATAGTGGCGTCGTCACCACGATTTCCTTATAAAATAATCATTATACGACACACACACACTAAATCCACAAAATCTAAGGTACTCCATCATTGTCCTTCTAATCTATTCACTGTAGGCGAATTTGAAGCGATATTTACTGATCTGAGAGGAAAAATCTGTTTCCCTTCCCTGACTGGTAAGAACAACAGTTCCTTCCACCGCTAAATCTATAAGAAAAGGCTATAATGAGACACACAACACTAAATCCATAAAATATAACGTAATTCATCGTCATTCTCTCGTTATTCCATTCACTGCACGCGAATTTCAAAAGTTGACTATCGTTATGGCGTAATAAAAATTATCAGTTCACTACTCCCCTGGCTAGTCACCATGTCCGCCAGCCATGACCTCCACCACCGCTATTAATGAATTGCACACCTATTATAAGACACACGCAAATCAAACCTACAAAATCTAATGTACTCCATCGTTGTACTTTTAATATATTCATCACTTGGACCGAATTTTAAAGCGTGCATGGCAAAATGAGGTATTACGTCTAGCAGGTTAAGTAAAGTTGGCTGGCTTTGCGTACGATAATCGGATCATCACCGCTAAATTCTTATAAAAACACTATAATAAGATACACATCCACTAAATCCACAAAATCTAACGTAATATATTGTTCTACATTTTAATATATATCCACAGCAAGCAAATTTTACAGCGTAATGTTAAAATGGGGTATTAAGACGGTCACTCCCCACTTGGGCTTGCGTAGGCTATCATTAGCGTCGTCACCGCTATTTCTTTAATAAAATGCTAATATAAGACACCTACGCACCAAATCCACAAAATCTAACGTAATATATTGTTCTACATTTAATATATATCCACAGCGAGCAAGTGGGGGAGGGTGGTATTGTGTGTGGGTGCATAACAACAAAGCTAAGTTAGTAGTATAGTGTATTGGTAACTAGAAAGCTAATGATGTATTGGCAATCCTGTGAACACCACTGAGAATAAAGAAAAGTCAGTACATGCCAACCTTTCAGTTTCATGATTTTGTTGCCAGTGCGAGGGTCCCAAATCCTCAGCTGTTTCTCAGTACTACCGCTGACGATGACAGTGCCAGGCGGGTTCATGGCCAGGCTGTAGATGGAGTCCTTGTTGCCATTCAGGGATGAGGCTGCAACAACAAACACCACTCACTAACTCTCCACTTACAGTCTTACACACACACACACCATGCAAGGCCACCAAGAGACATGCACCAGGGGAATATTCTTAACCAATCTCATAAAATGCTGACAGGTAATGCAAAAAAAATATTTGAAATGACCTTTGAAGTGACCTCTTATAAAGACAAAATATACTTGTGGTGTTTGTCATGATGCAATGATGATGATGGTGATGACAATAGCAAGAAATGCACTCACTGGTGACGGGGTTGTTGCTGGCGGTGAGTGCTGTGAGGGTCTGCACATCCCACAGGAAGATGGCCTTGTCCAGCCCAGCAGAGGCCACCTGCGCCCGGTCCCGAGCATAGGCCAGCGCCCTCACATAGTCTTTGTGGGTCCTCAGTGTTGACATGCAGAAGCCCTGTGTGGGACAAGTGTTACACACAATAAAGATGAGATGGGTTGTTTTTCATTAAATTTTTCATGCCAATATACCAGCATGATCACAACTCTATATATAGATATAATTTTTAATCTATAAAACCTTGCAATAAAGTGATATAGTAGATTTTTTGAAGCTATTTATATAAACAGTACTGAGAAAAATGTGCTGTTTTACTAGTATAATCTTTTTAGAGAAACATTTCGTTTTCCATATATAAAAGTTTTACAACTCTTCCCAATAGTTATTTGTAGCAGTTCCTTTAATTTTTTTCTAACAAACATTTTAGGTCTAAGGGCAAGTGTGTAGCACATCTTGCAGGCTATGGTAAGACAGGGCAGACTACACACCTTGTGAGCATGCCATACTTTGACTGTTGTATCTGCACTGGCTGATATCACTGAAACAAAGGTTGAAATTCAATATTCTTTCTTGTTCAAAATTCTCACAAACACTACAAACACAATCAAACAAGCATTTTGTGAACAAGGGAGGATGGAGATAATTCAATGGTCAAGTAATTCATAACAATTCATTTTCAGAAACTTAAACTAAGCTCCATCCCAAAACAGACTAGCCATGACAGAGGAAATCAGCATCAAGAAAAGAGTTATCTCTCGAAATAGCTCCCAGCAATACCACCACCACTCACAGTTCTTGCCACCACAGCACAGCACGATGTCATTAACCCAGTCCGTGTGGTGCTCCATGGACTGGATGTAAGGTTCTCGCTGGTTCTTGCAGTTCCATATCCGGATGATGGAGTCCCGGCCAGCAGAGTACAGCCGCTGCAGGTGTGGGTCATACTGCAGCGAGTTGACAGAGGAGCGGTGAAACTTCTCCACCTCATCGCGGATCCCAAAGGATATCTGCAGGTTTGAAACACACAGGCTGGGTCAGCGGATGTTATTCTCCAACATGTGTAACACTAAACATTTCTTTTTGAGGTGTTTCAGCATTGTTTTCCTTTGAATTCTTTGAATAATAAGTCTCATTGTAAGACATTGCATAGTTTGTCTCCTACTAAGTCCTCCAACTGTTTTATTATCAATGATGCTCCCTGTAAATATTTTATTATCAATGGTGCTCCTTGTAAATGTTTTATTATCAATGATGCTCCCCGTAAATGTTTTATTATCAATGATGCTCCTCGTAAATGTTTTATTATCAATGATGCTCCCTGTAAATGTTTTATTATCAATGATGCTCCCCGTAAATGTTTAAAATTCAGTCTAGATATAATTAATTCTAAAGTAAGAGGAAATACAGCAGACACAAGCTTTACAGAACCTTATGACAAAATTATCGCTGTTCTTACTAGAAACAATATTAATAAAGAATATCCATGAGTCTTCTTGCATTAATGTACAACTGAAACTAAACAGCAGAATATATAAACTTAAACTTATATAAAGGCTGGCCTCTCTTACTACTACTACCTTATAATAATCTCTCTTAATAATCAATATATGCAACTACACCTATTGGCCTATCAATAAATGTTTCATCCCCAATACAATCACAACACATTCAACTATAGCTTCTGATAATACTAAGAGCAAATTATGTTACACAAAAATCTAACCAGATAAATGTAAATGCCTCACTGAAACACACACACAAACACACCTGCACCTTCTTCCGAGTGGAGTGTGTGCGGTTCTGTCTGTGGCTGGTGATCATTCTGGCTCACCTTCTTCATGAGGATTGGCCTGAAACATTGATAGTGTCCTGAAGAGGTGCCCACACTAACCTAACACCTGACATAGAGAGAGAGAGAGAGAGAGAGAGAGAGAGAGAGAGAGAGAGAGAGAGAGAAAATTAACCCCTTCCGTACTAGGACACATTTTCACTACAGGTTTTGAGTGTGACCAGACAGATTTATTGACAGTAGGAAGGGTCGATGAAGGTCAGCAGATGAATGGCAAGAGTCTGTACTATTTCAATCCCCACATACTTTTCTGAAGCAAAGAAATATGATAAACTTGAGAGAACAACAAAACTCAAATAATACGGTTACCGAAGACATGACATTAGTAAAAGTTTCGGATAATTTTCACGCAATAAACACTCACACTGACGTCAATACAAGACAGGGATAACGTAATACAACCCACAACCTTACAAACACACCCAGACACGACACTGATAACGTCCACCCGGAAATAACAAACATTGAAAGACACAACTGATGTTGGAGTGAAGATATGTAACATTTACGTACATTAACACCAAAAAGCACTGGAAATAACGCAACACAACAACACAATCACTCCCACATAGTATTTTAATAATGTAAGGCAGAAACGAAGACTGGTGGACACAGTGGATGTTTGAATAAATATCAGAAGTACTCCACACTTTGCTCCACCTTGTCACCTGCTACTCTCGTGCTACTCCCTACGAGCCACACACGCCCCTGGGGACGGCCTGCGGAATGTCAGAAGAGTGTTCCCCGCCGGGTGGCTGACAATGTTCCTCTGAGCGTTTGTTTACCGAGTGCAGGGCGGAGACTCACCCCAACACACCACAAATCATAAAAATAACCTTAAATTTACTTCAGTAAGCCACAATAAAATTCAATCTTGCTAATTAATGTTAAAACCACGTGATGTTAATAATATAATAAGAGAGAGAGAGAGAGAGAGAGAGAGAGAGAGAGAGAGAGAGAGAGAGTTGTTTGATTAATTTATTGCGCACAATCCATGCGTCAGACTGTACAAACGAACAAAAACAGACAATTACAAACGAACACAAACAAAATCTAAGGTACTCCATCATTGTCCTTCTAATCTATTCACTGTAGGCGAATTTGAAGCGATATTTACTGATCTGAGAGGAAAAATCTGTTTCCCTTCCCTGAGTGATAAGAACAACAGTTCCTTCCACCGCTAAATCTATAATAAAAGGCTATAATGAGACACACAACACTAAATCCATAAAATATAACGTAATTCATCGTCATTCTCTCGTTATTCCATTCACTGCACGCGAATTTCAAAAGTTGACTATCGTTATGGCGTAATAAAAATTATCAGTTCACTACTTCCCTGGCTAGTCACCATGTCCGCCAGCCATGACCTCCACCACCGCTATTA
>JAHFWG010000652.1:35257-49384 GCA_020233015.1 Callinectes sapidus | reverse complement strand
GCAGTGGGTCGTGCGGGCGGGGCGGGGGGGGGCGTGCTTTTATGTTCCGGGGCAGTTGGCGGGGCGGGCGGGCGGGCGGGCGGGTTGGGACGGCGTGGGGCATTCTTGTATATCCCGGGGCAGTGGGCGGGGTGGGGTGTGCTTGTATGTCCCAGGGCAGTGGGCGTTGCGGGCGGGATGGGCGTGCTTGTGTGTCTTGCATGTCAGTGTTGTATCGGTGGCCTCTGTGTGACAATGGTATTTTTGGGGCGTGGGCGTGACTGGCTGTGTGTGTGTGTGTGTGTGTGTGTGTGTAACAAGGAATTACTAGTTGAGGGGGGGGTGGGGTGAATACGTGTGGGCGTTCATAAGCTCTATATTGATGTGGTGGCGGCGAGTTACTCTGTCCATCTGTCACTCCTTCGAAACACTGTAAGTGAAGATCCTAATGTATTGAAGTGTAATAGGCCTAATTCCTGCGTTTCCTGTGATGGATTACCAACATTCACACCTTAATATGCCATTAAGGTAGAACAATTGAGTTTTTAGGCCTAAGAAGCGAGGCTTCGGAGGGGGAGGTTACTTGCGTGCGAATCATCACCTCGACATTACAATACCTCCTCCTACACGGTAGAGTCCCGGAATTAGCGAATTATTGTGTGTATTCTTATGTAATGGCGTCCACTGGTCATAATGGAAGCATTGTGGTGATTGCTAAGTGTAGTGAGTAGTTATTATAGCGTTAAGGTGTTGTATCGAGGTTTGTGAACATTAATACCATTCTCCCTACTAGAAAATGCTGCATTGTGATTGGCTGAACCCTTGTGTAACGTCAGGTGTTAGTACTTAACGTCACAGTAGCAGTCCACCTGACCACCCCAAAAGAGCCAATCAGAGTCCAGCTTTCTGCTTCCCTCCACGCCAGGAGCCAATCAGAGTCCAGCTTTCTGCTTCCCTCCACGCCAGGAGCCAATCAGAGCCCAGCTTTCTGCCGCCCGTCACCCAGATGGCCGTCTTAACTTGAACTCTGTGAAGTGAACACACATCGCCCAGCCCGCTTCCATATTTCTTCAGTTTTCACAGCATTTTAGGAGTGCCATCAACATTTTGACTTGCGAGGTGAGGGTTCACGTGTCTGCAATGGTGTTGTGTCAGGTGTTACCCATCAAATCACTCTGCAATCACCACAAATAACCAAAAGAAAACTAAGTGGGGAATTATTGGTGGACATGCACATGGCTGCTGCTGGCTGGTGGGTTCCCCCGACAGCGAATATACATTTTCCTTCTCAGATCAGTAAATATCGCTTCAAATTCGCCTGCTGTGAATAGATTAGGAGGACAATGATGGAGTACTTTAGATTTTGTGGATTTAGTCCGTTTGTATCTTACATTAGCATTTTTATAAGGAAATCGCGGTGACCGTCTTAATACCCCATTTTAACATTACGCTGTAAAATTTGCTTGCTGTGGATATATATTAAATGTAGAACAATATATTACGTTAGATTTTCTGGATTTAGTGGATGTGTATCTTATTATAGTGTTTTTATAAGAATTTAGCGGTGATGATCCGATTATCGTACGCAAAGCCAGCCAACTTTGCGTAACCTGCTAGACATACCTCATTTTGCCATGCATGCTTTAAAATTCGGTCCAAGTGATGAATGTATTAAAAGTACAACGATGGAGTACATTAAATTTTGTAGGTTTGATTTGCGTGTGTCTTATAATAGGTGTGTAATTCATTAATAGCGGTGGCGGAGGTCATGGCTGGCGGACATGGTGACTAGCCAGGGTAGTGAACTGATATTACGCCATAACGATAATCAACTTTTGAAATTCGCATGCAGTGAATGGAATAACGAGAGAATGACGATGAATTACGTTATATTTTATGGATTTAGTGTTGTGTCTCTCATTATAGCCTTTTATTATAGATTTAGCGGTGGACGGAACCGTTGTTCTTACCATTCAGGGAAGGGAAACAGATTTTTCCTCTCAGATCAGTAAATATCGCTTCAAATTCGCCTACAGTGAATAGATTAGAAGGACAATGATGGAGTACCTTAGATTTTGTGGATTTAGTGTGTGTGTGTGTCGTATAATAATTATTTTATAAGGAAATCGTGGTGATTTAACGCTACTGATAGCCTATGCAACCCCAGGTGAGGTGGGCTCATTTTAACATCTACGCTCTGAAATTTGCTCGCTGTGGATATATATTAAATGTAGAACAATATATTACGTTAGATTTTGTGGATTTGGTGCGTAGGTGTCTTATATTAGCATTTTATTAAAGAAATAGCGGTGACGACGCTAATGATAGCCTACGCAAGCCCAAGTCAGGAGTTACCGTCGTAATACCCCATTTTAACATTACGCTGTAAAATTTGCTTGCTGTGGATATATATTAAATGTAGAACAATATATTACGTTAGATTTTGTGGATTTAGTGGATGTGTATCTTATTATAGTGTTTTTATAAGAATTTAGCGGTGATGATCCGATTATCGTACGCAAAGCCAGCCAACTTTACGTAACCTGCTAGACGTAATACCTCATTTTGCCAGGCACGCTTTAAAATTCGGTCCAAGTGATGAATATATTAAAAGTACAACGATGGAGTACATTAGATTTTGTAGGTTTGATTTGCGTGTGTCTTATAATAGGTGTGCAATTCATTAATAGCGGTGGTGGTCATGGCTGGCCGACATGGTGACCAGCCAGGGAAGTAGTGAACTGATATTACGCCATAACGATAGTCAACTTTTGAAATTCGCGTGCAGTGAAGGGAATAACGAGAGAATGACGATGAATTACGTTATATTTTATGGATTTAGTGTTGTGTGTCTCATTATAGCCTTTTATTATAGATTTAGCGGTGGAAGGAACTGTTGTTCTTACCAGTCAGGGAAGGGAAACAGATTTTTCCTCTCAGATCAGTAAATATCGCTTCAAATTCGCCTACAGTGAATAGATTAGAAGGACAATGATGGAGTACCTTAGATTTTGTTTGTGTTCGTTTGTAATTGTCTGTTTTTGTTCGTTTGTACAGTCTGACGCATGGATTGTGCGCAATAAATTAATCAAACAACTCACTCTCTCTCTCTCTCTCTCTCTCTCTCTCTCTCTCTCTCTCTCTCTCTCTCTCTCTCTCTTATTATATTATTAACATCACGTGGTTTTAACATTAATTAGCAAGATGGAATTTTATTGTGGCTTACTGAAGTAAATTTAAGGTTATTTTTATGATTTGTGGTGTGTTGGGGTGAGTCTCCGCCCTGCACTCGGTAAACAAACGCTCAGAGGAACATTGTCAGCCACCCGGCGGGGAACACTCTTCTGACATTCCGCAGGCCGCCCCCAGGGGCGTGTGTGGCTCGTAGGGAGTAGCACGAGAGCAGCAGGTGACAAGAAGGTGGAGCAAAGTGTGGAGTACTTCTGATATTTATTCAAACATCCACTGTGTCCACCAGTCTTCGTTTCTGCCTTACATTATTAAAATACTATGTGGGAGTGATTGTGTAGTTGTGTTGCGTTATTTCCAGTGCTTTTTGGTGTTAATGTACGTAAATGTTACATATCTTCACTCCAACATCAGTTGTGTCTTTCAATGTTTGTTATTTCCGGGTGGACGTTATCAGTGTCGTGTCTGGGTGTGTTTGTAAAGTTGTGGGTTGTATTACGTTATCCCTGTCTTGTATTGACGTCAGTGTGAGTGTTTATTGCGTGAAAATTATCTGAAACTTTTACTAATGTCATGTCTTCGGTAACCGTATTATTTGAGTTTTGTTGTTCTCTCAAGTTTATCATATTTCTTTGCTTCAGAAAAGTATGTGGGGATTGAAATAGTACAGACTCTTGCCATTCATCTTCTGACCTTCATCGACCCTTCCTACTGTCAATAAATCTGTCTGGTCACACTCAAAACCTGTAGTGAAAATGTGTCCTAGTACGGAAGGGGTTAATTTACTCTCTCTCTCTCTCTCTCTCTCTCTCTCTCTCTCTCTCTCTCTCTCTCTCTCTCTCTCTCTCTCTCTCTCTCTCTCTCTCTCTCTCTCTCTCTCTCTCTATGTCAGGTGTTAGGTTAGTGTGGGCACCTCTTCAGGACACTATCAATGTTTCAGGCCAATCCTCATGAAGAAGGTGAGCCAGAATGATCACCAGCCACAGACAGAACAGCACACATTCCACTCGGAAGAAGGTGCAGGTGTGTTTGTGTGTGTGTTTCAGTGAGGCATTTACATTTATCTGGTTAGATTTTTGTGTAACATAATTTGCTCTTAGTATTATCAGAAGCTATAGTTGAATGTGTTGTGATTGTATTGGGGATGAAACATTTATTGATAGGCCAATAGGTGTAGTTGCATATATTGATTATTAAGAGAGATTATTATAAGGTAGTAGTAGTAAGAGAGGCCAGCCTTTATATAAGTTTAAGTTTATATATTCTGCTGTTTAGTTTCAGTTGTACATTAATGCAAGAAGACTCATGGATATTCTTTATTAATATTGTTTCTAGTAAGAACAGCGATAATTTTGTCATAAGGTTCTGTAAAGCTTATGTCTGCTGTATTTCCTCTTACTTTAGAATTAATTATATCTAGACTGAATTTTAAACATTTACGGGGAGCATCATTGATAATAAAACATTTACAGGGAGTATCATTGATAATAAAACATTTACGAGGAGCATCATTGATAATAAAACATTTACGGGGAGCATCATTGATAATAAAACATTTACAAGGAGCACCATTGATAATAAAATATTTACAGGGAGCATCATTGATAATAAAACAGTTGGAGGACTTAGTAGGAGACAAACTATGCAATGTCTTACAATGAGACTTATTATTCAAAGAATTCAAAGGAAAACAATGCTGAAACACCTCAAAAAGAAATGTTTAGTGTTACACATGTTGGAGAATAACATCCGCTGACCCAGCCTGTGTGTTTCAAACCTGCAGATATCCTTTGTGATCCGCGATGAGGTGGAGAAGTTTCACCGCTCCTCTGTCAACTCGCTGCAGTATGACCCACACCTGCAGCGGCTGTACTCTGCTGGCCGGGACTCCATCATCCGGATATGGAACTGCAAGAACCAGCGAGAACCTTACATCCAGTCCATGGAGCACCACACGGACTGGGTTAATGACATCGTGCTGTGCTGTGGTGGCAAGAACTGTGAGTGGTGGTGGTATTGCTGGGAGCTATTTCGAGAGATAACTCTTTTCTTGATGCTGATTTCCTCTGTCATGGCTAGTCTGTTTTGGGATGGAGCTTAGTTTAAGTTTCTGAAAATGAATTGTTATGAATTACTTGACCATTGAATTATCTCCATCCTCCCTTGTTCACAAAATGCTTGTTTGATTTTGTTTGTAGTGTTTGTGAGAATTTTGAACAAGAAAGAATATTGAATTTCAACCTTTGTTTCAGTGATATCAGCCAGTGCAGATACAACAGTCAAAGTATGGAATGCTCACAAGGTGTGTAGTCTGCCCTGTCTTACCATAGCCTGCAAGATGTGCTACACACTTGCCCTTAGACCTAAAATGTTTGTTAGAAAAAAATTAAAGGAACTGCTACAAATAACTATTGGGAAGAGTTGTAAAACTTTTATATATGGAAAACGAAATGTTTCTCTAAAAAGATTATACTAGTAAAACAGCACATTTTTCTCAGTACTGTTTATATAAATAGCTTCAAAAAATCTACTATATCACTTTATTGCAAGGTTTTATAGATTAAAAATTATATCTATATATAGAGTTGTGATCATGCTGGTATATTGGCATGAAAAATTTAATGAACACTGAAAAACAACCCATCTCATCTTTATTGTGTGTAACACTTGTCCCACACAGGGCTTCTGCATGTCAACACTGAGGACCCACAAAGACTATGTGAGGGCGCTGGCCTATGCTCGGGACCGGGAGCAGGTGGCCTCTGCTGGGCTGGACAAGGCCATCTTCCTGTGGGATGTGCAGACCCTCACAGCACTCACCGCCAGCAACAACACCGTCACCAGTGAGTGCATTTCTTGCTATTGTCATCACCATCATCATCATTGCATCATGACAAACACCACAAGTATATTTTGTCTTTATAAGAGGTCACTTCAAAGGTCATTTCAAATATTTTTTTTGCATTACCTGTCAGCATTTTATGAGATTGGTTAAGAATATTCACCTGGTGCATGTCTCTTGGTGGCCTTGCATGGTGTGTGTGTGTGTAAGACTGTAAGTGGAGAGTTAGTGAGTGGTGTTTGTTGTTGCAGCCTCATCCCTGAATGGCAACAAGGACTCCATCTACAGCCTGGCCATGAACCCGCCTGGCACTGTCATCGTCAGCGGTAGTACTGAGAAACAGCTGAGGATTTGGGACCCTCGCACTGGCAACAAAATCATGAAACTGAAAGGTTGGCATGTACTGACTTTTCTTTATTCTCAGTGGTGTTCACAGGATTGCCAATACATCATTAGCTTTCTAGTTACCAATACACTATACTACTAACTTAGCTTTGTTGTTATGCACCCACACACAATACCACCCTCCCCCACTTGCTCGCTGTGGATATATATTAAATGTAGAACAATATATTACGTTAGATTTTGTGGATTTAGTGCGTAGGTGTCTTATATTAGCATTTTATTAAAGAAATAGCGGTGACGACGCTAATGATAGCCTACGCAAGCTCAAGTGAGGAGTGATCGTCTTAATACCCCATTTTAACATTACGCTGTAAAATTTGCTTGCTGTGGATATATATATTAAATGTAGAACAATATATTACGTTAGATTTAGTGGGTTTAGTGCGTAGGTGTATTATATTAGCATTTTATTAAAGAAATCGCGGTGATTGATGGCAATGTTAGGCTACGCAAGCAAGCCGTGGTGACTTGACAAAATACCTCATTTTGACATCTACACTTTTAAATTCGCCCCTTCGTGAATATAATACTTTTAAAGTGATGTATTACATTGAATTTATAGTGGATAGCTCGTGTGTCTTATATTTTCTTTGTAATGAATGGATAGCAGTGATAGATATACCCGTGTGGTAAGCGTGATGTGGAGTAGTGATGTTGAGAGAGCAAAGTGTTTAACAATACGGCCATTAAATCTGTTTTTATACCTTACCTAATCTTTCTTTGAATTTGTGCACAATTTTATGGGTTATTTCTTTGGTAAATTATTCTACGTGTTTGTGTGTGTGTCATTGGTTGTCTCTAAACACCTTTGCAGGTTTGCCGGACTCCATAGTGGATTGCCGCAGGTGTGACTCTCCCCAGACTTTCCACACTGAGTGCTTCCCAACATAATGGCATCCTCCACAATGACTCTGTCTTCCTGCCAGTCAATACTTCCTGTGGCCAGCCATTCTGCATCCCTCTATCACTCTAGGTGGGTCAGTGTGTGTGTGTGTGTGTGTGGTAATTGTATGAATCTAATGGTATAATCTGAGTGTGTTACAGACTGGGTATATAATTATCCTGTAGGCCCTCTACAAAAGTTTGCCTAATTGATATGAATGGATTTAATTTAGACAAATGTACAATTCTGTTATCTACTTAAAAATCCCTATTGTGTATATATATATATATATATATATATATATATATATATATATATATATATATATATATATATATATATATATATATATATATATACACAATAGGGATTTTTAAGTAGATAACAGAATTGTACATTTGTCTAAATTAAATCCATTCATATCAATTAGGCAAACTTTTGTAGAGGGCCTACAGGATAATTATATACCCAGTCTGTAACACACTCAGATTATACCATTAGATTAGATTATACAACAATATTTTTTCATGTTTTTTTTTTATTTTGTTAGGTAAAACTTCACAACCGTGCTAAAAAGTATGAACTAGTGCAAGCTTGCATTACAGTTAAGCCACAACTCTACATAAATGAATCATTAACACCCAAAAGACGATCCTTATACACAATAATACGTAAAATCAAAGCACAACACAAACACATTCTCCAGCAGTGCTACACTTCTGATGGGAAAATTATTGTCAAATTGAGGAACTCCCCAACAAAATACATAATTACATCAGAACAAAACTTGGCAGCCTTTTTAGATAAGCACCCAATTTTCAAGGCGGCAGCCAGCACAGAATGATTTTTCTGCTATAAGATATGATATGTAATTTCACAAATAACTTTCTTTACATTTTAATAAAATAGTAGAATATTTCACCCATTGTCCTGGCTAACAGGTTTTGACTTGATCTCAATTTCTTATTAAGTACTAAAAATGGCATTACCTATTGCAGACACATATTCCTGTATTTATTGTTTTACCCTCTAAACTCCTTGCTTACCTTTCAACTATTCTACTGTTGAAAGTTAGTCTCCATATCACTCTACCTTTCCTCCTACCTTCTATCTCTTCATCATATATTACCTTTTTCCTACACTCTCTTCTTTCCATAGCCACTTCCATTTTCTCCTCTGTACTCTTTTGAGCTTCTTGTATTTGTGAATCTCTTGTATACTTCTTATTCTAGCTATGGCTCTCCCTGACACAAATCTATATAATTCTCTCTTTGACAATGATGTACTGAACAATAATGACAGTATGGATCTGGAACTTGTCAATTCCATGTTTGACTCCATAGATATAGATAACATTTGTAAATACCATGACATTAACTCTTACAAATTATCACTCCCTAAAAACTGTCCTGATTTTCTAAGTATATTCCATGTGAACACCCGATCCCTGAGCAAAAGTTATGATAATCTAATTTCTCTTCTTACATCACTTCCTAAGCTTCCTGACATTCTGTGCATTAGTGAAACATGGCTTAAACCATGTACAGCACACCTAACTGAAATTGACGGCTACAAATCTTACCACACACACAGACCTGACGGCTATGGTGGTGTTGCTATTTATGTCAAGGACTTTCTACCCACCATCTTATTGAATGAATATTGTATGTGTACAGAAAATGTGGAACTTTGTACTGTTAAAGTCACAATAGGCAACACTAACTATATCATTTCCTCCCTATACCGCCCCCACAGTAAGCACCACCAAATAAATGAATTCACTGCCTTTATGGATAATCTTCTCTCACAGACCATGTTTTCTAATAATAAATCCATTTTTGCAGGAGATTTTAACATCAACTTGCTTGAACACAATCACCATGTACCAACAAATAATTTCCTGAGCATGATGCAATCATGCAACTATTTTCCTCTCATATCTCGACCAACACGATTTCCTGACAACAACTCCACAGCATCTCCTTCCCTCTTAGATCACATATGGACAAACTTCACTGTTCCTTCCTCTCCAGGAATTCTTCTCTTTCCCCTGAGTGATCATCTTCCAGTGTATCTAAACCTCCCAACCCTAGACAAGCCTTCGGAGAACCACAAAATATCATTCAGACTAAAGAACCAAGAAAACTGTACAAAATTTACAACTAAGCTGTCAGCAGTACACTGGAATTCATTGCTTTCTCACCAAGATCTCAACATTAATTGCAATTTATTTTTGGACACAATACATAGTATTTATTTCACTTCTTTCCCTAAAGTAACAAAATTGATCTCAACTAAAAGACTTAAAAAACCATGGATCACTCAAGGCATTATAAAGGCAATTCATCAGAAGTTCCAATTGTATAAATCTTACAAGTTAGGAATAATTGATTTTGATATCTATAAGCAGTACAGGAACTACCTATCCAATTTGATCAAACAATCAAAGAAAAATTACTATCATAAAAAATTTTCCGACTTTCGTCTTACCACCAGAAAAATTTGGGACACAATAAATGAACTTAGTAACTCAAATAAAGCAAAAACCTCACCAACAAACTCAGTTATTTTTAACAATAATACCTTGAACTCCCCATATGACATATCCGAGGCTTTTAATACTTACTTTACAAATATTGCTCCTAAACTTGCTGATGAATTACCTCAATCAGAAGGTTCCCCCCTTTCATTCCTCAGTGGAAACTATCCTCACTCTATGGCTGTGCCGCCAGTGACCACCCATGAGACAATTCAAGCAATAAACGCCCTCAAAAACAAGAAAGGACACATAGATGAGATACCTGTCCACATTATTAAACAAAACATAGACCTATTTACCATACCCCTCACTATTCTTTTTAACCAATCAGTTGCATCAGGAACTTTCCCAGAAAGATTCAAACTTGCTAAGATAATCCCAATACACAAAACTGGTTGTAAATCTGATATATCTAACTACAGACCCATCTCTATACTATCAACTTTTTCTAAGATATTTGAAACACTAATGAAGAAGCAACTCATATTATTCCTAAAGCAGAGAAACATTTTAAATAACAGGCAATTTGGATTCAGACCTGGATTAAACACTTTTGATGCAATTAACACTTTTATGACTGACCTTTATACTTCTCTAAATGACCACAAGTCCATTATTTCAATTTTCATAGATTTCAGTAAAGCTTTTGACACTGTTCAACCTAGTATTCTACTTGATAAAATGTTTCACTATGGGGTCCGAGGATGTGTTCATGAATGGTTCAAATCTTATTTACATAACGGACAGCAGTACACAGTCTTCAGCAATACACTATCTACAACTAAACCAGTACAACTGGGTGTCCCACAGGGAAGTATACTGGGTCCTATACTCTTCCTTCTATACATTAATGATATCACCAATATTTCCGACACACTCCACACCATACTATTTGCTGATGACTCAACTTTCTATATGATTGGAGAAAACCCAACAGAACTCATTAATAAAACCAATACTGAACTATTAAAATTCTCAAACTGGTGCTTAGCCAACAAACTTACAGTCAATACTTCTAAAACTCATTATATGTTATTCTCCAAGACTATTACTTATTTCCAACCACTGCCCAATTTGTCCATACTAAATGATAATATACTGCAAGTAGATAAAACAAAGTTTCTCGGTGTAATCCTTGACAAAAATCTAACATTCAAACATCATCTATCTAATTTATGTTTAAAACTGTCAAGAACCATTCCACTCCTCCTTAAATTGAAACATTTTGCCCCAAATAATATTCTTAAATGTTTATACTATGCCCACATATACCCTCTTCTTACTTACTGCAATCCTGTCTGGTCTCAAACCTACCCTTGTCACATGTCACAAATTAATGTTCTCCACAAAAAAATTATCAGAATTATAACCAACAGTGACTTCAATGCTCACACACAACCTTTATTTAAACAACAGAATATACTGAATCTTTCTGACTTATCTAAACTTATTCTTACATCCCTTATCTACAAAAGAGTGCACACCGATAACCCCAACACACAACCATCACATAACTATCTGACACGAAATCAGAAAGCACTGTGCATACCCAGACCCAACCTAACACTATTCAAACACTCACTCATGTACGCTGGACCAAAGATATGGAATGGTCTTCCAGAACACGTTAAACAATCAAACAGTTTTTCACACTTCAAGAAACTACTTAAGAGCCATTATTTGAATTCTTATTAACTGTGCAATGGTACAAAGTAATATTATTGTATAGATATAAACAAATCAGTATTAAAATAGTTATTCAAATTATTTGATATTATTAATGACAGTAGTATGATCTTCATTATTGTTGTTGTAGTTACTTCTTCTTCTTCCTCCTCTTCTTCTTTTTCTTATTATTATTATTAATAATATTATTGTAATTGTCATAAATTATTATCATAATTATTATTGTCATTATTTTCATTAATATTCTTATTCTTATTATTAATATTATTATTATTATTATTATTATTATTATTATTATTATTATTATTATTATTATTTTTATTTTTATTATTATTGTTACTATTGCTAATATTATTATTTTTTTCTTGAAATATTATTATTATTATTATTTTCATTCTTCTTATTCTTCGTCTGATTATCATTATTATTATTATTATTATTATTATTATTATTATTATTATTATTATTATTATTATTATTATTATACAATTAATAATATTTTTTTTGTAATTCTCTTATTATTGCTGTTAACATTTAACTACAATAAAAATAATAATTGTTCTTATTACTATATTCTAATGTTAGTATTATTGTATTATATTCTAATATTAATACTATTCTTTAAATATTATCACTAATAATTATGTTTCTTAAATTTCTAAATATCCAATTAAGCCCATAAAGCTTTGCTTGCGAAGGGCTGTTTGTCACACCTTAAAAATTCCCTATGTAATCTTAGTTTATAAGGCAAACATAATAAAGTGTTTAAAGTGTTTAAAGTGTTTAGTATTGGGGTGTGAATTTAATTTAATGTATTAATTTTGAACTGTTTTTTTTCAGGGTGAGGGTAGACAGCCGGCCACTCCAGTGATGTCTTTGTGGCAGGCAAGACAGAAAATTAAGGTAATTATGACAATTCACTTTTACTACTACTACTACTACTACTACTATTACTACTACTACTGTCAATAATAATAATATCAGTAATACAATAATTCCTCTTTCTATGGTACATGTGCATTCCTGCAAACCTTACCTTGCCACAGATCTAAATTATTACTGTACACCGAACCCATTATAACAAGTGTTCCAACACGTTGAAAGGACTCACTGTATTGTATAAGGAGGAATTGAATTGAAGCTGTTGAAAATAATAGCTAAAGTACAACAATATTGGGAGGTTAATGTTGATTTTAGGAAGAG
Source organism: Callinectes sapidus (assembly GCA_020233015.1). Classification (NCBI taxonomy): domain Eukaryota; kingdom Metazoa; phylum Arthropoda; class Malacostraca; order Decapoda; family Portunidae; genus Callinectes; species Callinectes sapidus. The sequence goes on along the minus strand of JAHFWG010000652.1, from coordinate 36,658 downwards.
AAATTTGTCGGTGGAGAAATTACGTATATAAGAAAGTTTCTTGATGTATGTACATTTCTTCCGAGATGAATTTTTGTTCTTAGAATCTATGTTAACTCTCCAGAAATTTGTTATATTTAGGCCATTGTTATCATCAACAGTAAATTTGTAGCTGTTGATATGATCATGGTTTAAAGAAAACATTAAATTTTGGTTTGTTAACATTTTTAAGAGGAAAAATTTGTCTGGGGAAAAATATGTATTTAAGAGACGTTCTTCAGTATGTAGGATATTTTCTCAATGAATTTCTGTTGTTAGGATCAATGTTGACTCTCAAGAAATTGGTGTAATACTTGAATCATTATTTTCCTTGCGTATAGGAACTGCTGGTCACCGAGTCAACCCAATGGCACACTGCTGGTCATCCATCACCCCTCAGGAACGGAACAATTCGAGCCCTAGATATGCCCGGCAGGACAACACCAATCCAGGGACGACTCGACACCGCCACCACCACCACTGCCACACGCCAAGATGGAGCTGTCCTGCCGTGCCAGCAATGCATTGCCGAGGAAGTGTGTCTGGATGGAGTCGTCTCCAGAAGAGGAACCGCAGATTTACAATGTCCGGCCCACCAATAAAAGTCGACAATTGGATTCAAAAGATGTTGGAACTTTTAATAAATGTTTAGTTTCTAATTTTGACTTTTATTTGTCAAAAAATATCAGAAAAAAAAAAATCTTTGGAACAAGAAAAATCAACTATTCATATAAATATATATTTATTTAGAAAATAAGCAATTCTACTTACAAATACAAAAAAATACAATGGAGGAACTACAAAAATACCCAAAATTAGACTATCTTTAAGCTGCGATTTGCACATAGAAACACCCTCGCTCCCCCTAGCGGACGGAGGAGCGAATTTTTTAACATGATAGACAAGACCCTCCCACAACCCAGAATCCATGTGCAAATCTCACCTTAAACTTACTATATTTTGGGCCTAAACAGGACTTACTAGACTGGACTTAGTATAATTTTTGGCCTAAACTGATCCCAAAGCACAACCCAGAACCTATGTGCAAATCTCACCTTAAACTTTTTTTTTTGGCCTAAACAGGACTTACTATTATTATTTTAAGCCTAAACTGAACTTAGTATAATTTTAGGCCTAAACTGATCCCAAAGAAGAAAAATTCCAAACCTATAAACTTATATATAATATATATATATATATATATATATATATATATATACAGACAGCAAATAAATATACTATTATAATATCACAGAGAGAAATGAATAATAAAAGAATATATATATATATATATATACACGCACACAAATAAATATACTATTATAATATAAAAAAAGAAATGAATAATAAAAGGAGGAGGAAGAGGAGGAGGAGGAGGAGGAG
>JAHFWG010000652.1:10863-35157 GCA_020233015.1 Callinectes sapidus | reverse complement strand
TTTCCCATTTACTTAACGTCAAAAAAACTTACGTAAAGATTAAAACGATGAAGACTTTAGCCAATAAATAATCTTCTGACCTCCATCGATCCTTCATACTTTCAATAAAATAAAAACAAGAAAGAAAATACATATAAATAGTAAAAAATGACGTAATTCCAAAAGAGGACCAATAAAAAGAGCTATTTGTTTATGAAGTACTAAGTAAAGACAAGAGAGAGGCGGCCTTACTCAGTTTGTTATGGTCTGCCCTTCAAACCACACAACCATTCTCGTTTTCTTTGACTCCTCGACGTATGGATAGGTAGACACACAGCCACCTGTTGATGTCAGGCAAGAGAGAGAGAGAGAGAGAGAGAGAGAGAGAGAGAGAGAGAGAGAGAGAGAGAGAGGATGTATATGTATATATGTTTATTCACATTATTATTATTGGAGTAATTTTCTTACTTCTTTTTTTTTAGAACTGCGTTATTTGTGAAGGTTTTTCTGTAATTATTCATGTGCGAAGTTTGATTCTATGAAAAAAAATATGTAACGTCTTTTATTTATTCGTTTTAATACCGTTGAATGTTTTACTTTTTCCCTTTTTTTTCTTTTTTCTTACTTTTCTTTCTTTTTCTTTCTTCTCTTTTTAACCTAATTTTTTGCATTGTTTCCTTCACGTTTCCTTTTATTCCTTCGTGTCGCATTGAATCAGTGTGAGTGAGAGACAGATTCTTGAGGGCTGAGGGTTCTTCTTGTTCCTTTCTCCCTTCTCCTCCTCCTCCTCCTCCTCCTCCTCCTCCTCCTCCTCCTCTTCCTCCTCCTCTCCTCCTCCTCCTCCTCCCTATGTGCCTCTTAAGACAGTATTTCTGCTTTCTAATTTTCCCTTCGTCTCTTATTTCTCTCTGACACTTACTGAGAGAGAGAGGAGAGAGAGAGAGAGAGAGAGAGAGAGAGAGAGAGAGAGAGAGAGAGAGAGAGAGAGAGAGAGAGAGAGAGTGTTTATTGCCCAGAAGCAAGCAAACCTGTACATTAAAATGACTATTACTATCTAGAACCTAAACCTCCAAGATAGATCATACATACATACATACATTACATACATACATGAGATCTTTCCACCGCATTCAGTTTGTATAACATTTAAAGCCTTTATTTCTTGTCTGGTGCACTGATCACCCTAATCATTATTTGTGTTAGGTCACCATCAATTAGTGTTACCTTCATATCCACCTTAAAGATACATCAGACTTTACTAAATCATATTTTTATCAATCTTCACCTCTTTAGTAATAGGGGCGCTTTTTTACCATGAGTTTTGGGTATGATTAGACAATTTTACTCACATTAGCAAGGATGTATGGAGGTGAGAAGATCGATCTGTACTGTTTTATTCCCTACATGAGTTTCTGAAGGTGAAGAGAATCAAGAAAGGATAAGCAGACTATGATGTGGAGATACATCCCTATACTGAAAGGGTTAAGTTTCACTCCCTGCCTTTACCGTGATTATTGACTCTGAAAATAACATGTTTCCTTTTGTTTCTTTTTCCAGAATGTGTGTAACGGCATTTGTGTTGACATGGGGGTGTGTGTGGCTGGCTGTGGCAGGCATGGAGGTGTGGGGAGGAGAAGTAGGAGGAGGAGGAGGAGGAGGAGGAGGAGGAAGAGAGGAAAGATCCCTTCAGCAGATCCCCTTAGGAACATCAGGGTTTCCTTTACCTGTTGATATTGACCCTATTCCTTCAGGTAAGGTTGTGGTGAACTGTATAGTACTTACTTCAGTGGGTATTCGGAAACGTTCTGCACTCTCACCACGACTGTTTTCCAAGGCCATAGAGATGATTAGCAGGCTTTTCAAGAGTGTTTTTTTTTTTTTTTTTTCAGTTAACAAGGTAGAAGAAATCTTGTCACTCTGCCTCTACAACAGTAAAGACACCTTAGAAACTCTGTAGATTTAGATCTGGCACTTTGAAATAGTGGAGGTGAAGTGCAGAAGTGTTTATGAATCCTATCCTTAATATTACTAAAATGTATTATGAATATTATGAATTCTATGAGTGTCTGAGTTTCAAAGGTGATTTTTATCGATTTATTGTGACATGTACGTCCTGTACTGCAGGTCCTCACGTCACTATGCCTCACATCAGCTTCCGTGATATGGGTAACCTTGTCCACCAGGCTGCTTTGGCTGTCAATGAAAGATTTGACACCATTGAACCTGCCATATACCAGAGTGGTGAGTTGTCAGAGCCTGTCTGTCTGTCTGTATCCATTATGTATGTCTGTTTGCGGTGTTTTGGATAAAGGAATGTTTTATACAGAGAATACCGTTTGTATGGCTGGTAGATGGTTTCCTGTAGTAAGCCTTGTACATATATACATATTGTTAGATGTACAGCTATCTGTTGTAGTAGTAGTAGTAGTAGTAGTAGTAGTAGTAGTCAATATTATTGTCACCTGACATTCCAGGTGCCCGCCCCATTGTTGCCAAGAATATTTCCAGAATAGCTCTCATCTCAGAGGAAGCCACAAAGTACACGGCACAAGAGTAAATAACTTTTTACTCTAAAGTAGACTGGAAGAATACTCTCACGGTTGTGATATACGTATGGGAGTAACAGATTCATGCAATGAATGGACTTTGGAATCACATTATTGTTGCTGGTAATAGAAGCTTATTCCTGCTGGCTGGGTATCAACCATAGATTGTGTAAGGATAGTTTTTTCATTTTTTCTTGTAATAATCCTGAACGTACAGTGCTACTAGAATAGAGTAAGCGCAAGGCGCCTGTCTTTTGTTTGTCATGTTTGTTTGTTTATGTTTGTGTCTGTGGAGAGGGACCAGGTGAGCTATGGGCTGCCCACGGCTGACATGCGGGGCACAGTGCTGGGCGACCAGTGCCCTGTGGAGGTGGACTTCCCCTGCCAGCGTGCCTTCAACGGTTATATACTGTAACAACGTGCAGAACCCGAGGTGGGGCAACGGGCGGACTATGGCGATGGCGTTGCCGTTCCTCGCCAGGCTGTGTCTGGTGATTTCCTGCCATCAGCACGTGCCGTCAGCCTGGCCTTGCACCGTGACCACGACACGCCACACAAGTTCATGACGTCTGTTGCTGCCGTGTTTGGCCAGTTCATCTCCCACGACCTGGCTCACACACCACAGGTGGCAGGTGTGTGTTTGTGTGCTTATAGGTTGAGATAAGTAGGTAAACTTAATCTAACAAATCCATCTCTTAACATTCCATCTAGTGTAACGTAACAAACATAAATCAATAGGAATTTAGGAAATTCTTTATAATAAGTCCGTGTCACTTATAGCAATGAAACTTACATAAGCATGTTCAGCAACCTATAACCGTCTGGGGGACGTGTTTAGTATGGCTGTAATGGCTCCGGGAATGTGCTGCGTCTCTCACGTATTTTCTAAGTCCCTGAGCCTCTGTCTCCCTTGAAAATATACAATACATTGACTTGCTATTGTTTTATAACTGGGATTTGTGGGTAGATAGGGGAACACGATTTATATTGTCTAGGTTAGGTTAGGTTCGGTTCGCTTCCCCCCCCCAAAACCCCCGGTTCCCCACAGTCCCCCAAGCTTGCTTGAGGGGTTGAGGGGGGTGGGTGGAGAAGGGGGCCACGGACTTGTTATAAAGATTTACCGGAATTTATCTCCTAACCTGATGTAACCCAACAAATGAAATGTGTGTGTAACTCTTTACCTAACGTAACCTCCTCACTTCCAGGCTACATAGGCCAACGTCTGCGGTGCTGTGACGTCAACTTCCGAGACTTTCACCCTGAGTGTTATCCAATCAGACTGCCAGACAATGATCCTATCTATTCTCCACTGAAGCAGAAGTGCCAAGAGTATGTGCGGTCTGGCACTGCTGCCAGGACTGGATGCACACTGGGTAAGCATTGTGGACACTGACTGCCATTTGCTTGTGTGTTGTTTGGGATAATACAGTACACAGAACAGTATCCACAAACGTTTTGCTCTCTCATCACCGCTATTCTCCAAGGCCACAGGGATGATTATTGGGTTTGCAAGTGTTTTTCTGGTTAATGTTGTAGAAATCTTGTCATTGTCTCAAAAACCATAAAAGCATCTTTGAAAAATGCTCTGTGCTCTCACCACAACTATTTTTCAAGGTCACAGAGATGAGTAGCCAGTTTTCAAGTGTGTCTCTCCAGTTAATAATGCGATTACCTTGAAAACCCCAAAACACCTTAGAACTCGAGTACAATTAAATAAAGCTTTGTAAAATATGAGAATTATTTAAAAGTATGATCCTTAGATAGTACAAATCATTACTTACTGCCACCGTCACCTCACACAGGCCCCAGGGAACAGATCAACCAAGTGACCTCCTTCATTGATGGCTCGGTGATCTACGGCTCCAGCAAGGAAGAGAGTGACGAGCTGCGGGCTTTCTCTGGCGGCCTTCTCAAGGTGCAGCGCGGCCCAGCCAACACTCAGATACTCATGGCTGACACCAACCAAATTGACTGCAAAACCTCAGGGAGATTCAAGTAATATATGTTGTCTGTGTATTTACCTAGTTGTATTATACAGGGTTCGAGTGGGGCTCATAGTGTCCGTCTCCATATCTCCATATGTCCAACATTTTCTTAAACTTATGTATATTGGTTGCTGTAACAACCTCTTCTTTCAATCCATTCCAGGTGTCCACAATTCTATGTGGAAAACTGTACTTTTTAGTGTCCTTTAGACACCGACTCTCTTTTTATTTTCCTTGAGTGTCCTCTCATCTGTCTAATTCCTTCTTCCATCACCAGGTTTTACTTGTCCAACTTTTCAATACCATTTACTATCTTATACAGAGTTATTAGAGCACCTCTCTCTCATCTGTCCTGTAGAGTTGGCAGTCCCAATAACTCTCATTATACTGTCATCTGCAAACATATTCATGTAGCTGGTCACGCCACACTGCATATCATTTACATATATTTGGAACATTATGGGTGCTAGCACTGACCCCTGCGGTACTCCACTTGTTACGTTCCTCCAACTTGAAGTTTCCTCCCTGATCACAGTTCTCATTTCTCTATCTTTCAAATAATCCTGCATCCATTCTAATAGTTTCCCTCGCTGTTCACCTGTGTGCTTTAGTTTCCATAGTGGTCTCGTGTGGAACTGTATCGAATGCTTTTTTGATATCTAGGTAGACAACATCTACCCACCCATCTGTTTTCAATTCCTTCAATTACTTGTGTATAGAAACTTAGCAGGTTTGTGACACATGATTTTCCTTGCCTGGATCCACACAATGAGGCGAGAAGCTGGTGAAGAGTGTTGGGAGGATTTGGAGGAGTTGGCACAGGATAGATGGTGGTGGCGTGTATTCATTGAGGCCCTATGCATCCCTCAGGGTGCCACAGGAGTTGATTGAACCCAAATATAAATGTCCCCTCCACTGTGAATACTGACTTGAAGCTCTCATTCATAATTTCACTGAGCTCTTCTGCTGTTTGGTATGTTTTTTCTCCCTTTATTATCTTATCTATGATTTCTTTACATTTCATTTTTCCATTTACATATTTTTAGAAGAGTTTGGGTTCATCTCCACATTTCTCTACTACATCCTTTTCAAAAGCTATTTCTTCCTCTCTTCTTATCCTGACATACTCATTCCTTGCTTCATTGTATCTCTATATTAGTTTTATTCCTCTGTTTCTTCAGTTTCCTTGTCGCTTGTGTATGTGTGTGTGTGTATGCGTATGTGTTTTCAAATCTGGCATAATGTACATCAATTAATGGTCAACTATTGTCTGTCATAGCTTTGTCAATCATCTATTCCCACATTAAATATTATTAACCTATTCTATCTCTCTCTCTCTCTCTCTCTCTGTCCTGTCTGTCTGTCTGTCTGTCTGTCTGTCTGTCTGTCTGTCTGTCTGTCTGTCTCTCTATATCTGTCTGTCTGTCTGTCAGGTGCTTCAAATCGGGAGACATGCGGGTGAACGAGCACATAGGGTTGGCGGCAATGCACCAGCTGTTTGTCAGGGAGCACAACCGCATTGCCGTCTTCCTCTCGGACCTCAACGCACACTGGACAGATGAGCAAGTTTTCCAAGAAGCCCGCAGAATTGTGGGAGCAATTCTACAACACATCACCTACACAGAGTTCCTGCCATCTATTCTTGGCCAGGTATTGCTTTCCTTGTTTTGTTTCTTCCTCCTTACCCATGTCCTCTAGTTGTTGAGATTTGCAGGGCCTGAGTTAATCTGGTGTGGCCCCATTCTTCATTCCTATGCTCATCTAATCTTGCTTTGAATTTGTGCACACTTGTAGCTGTTATTATTTCTTCTGTTAAGTCATTCTAGGTCACAATACTTCTCTGTGGAAAGCTGTGCGTGTGCGTCTATGTGTGTCTATCCTTTAGAAATCGTCCTTTTCTTGGTTTCATAGAATGTCCTCTTGTTGTCTTGAATCTGCTGTGTGTGTATTTACCTAGTTGCTGTATTATACAGGGCTCAAGCAGGTCTCATATTGTCCTGTCTCCTCATCTATATTAATCCAACATTTCCTTAAATTTCCGCACATTTGCTGCTGTGTAACAATCTCTTCACTTAATCCATTCCAAACATCCACAGTTCTATGCAGAAAGCTGTACCTTTTAATGTCTCTCAAACATTGTCTTTTTCTGATCCTCTTTGAATGCCATCCCATCCTTCCACCATCATCTTCCTTTAGTACCACTAGATCCTGTTTGTCAATCTTGTCAATGCGGTTCACTATTTTATACATCGTTATTAGATCTCCTCTTTCTCATCTGTCTTGTAAGGTAGGCAGTTCCATTTCCTTCAACCTCTCCTCATATGTTAAATCTTTCAGTTCCGGTACTATCCACTAATTGTTCTCTACATTCCTTTAATGTCCAACTTGACACTCCATCGGGTCCCATCGCTTTTCTGGCATCCAGCTTCTCTAACAATTTATCAATTTCTTGCCTTTGCACCAAAACTCTCTGCATCCCCCCGCCCCTCTGTTGTACTGTTTCACTGTATGGCTCTGTAAAATCCATTTCTACACTGAACACAGACCTGAAACTCTCATTCATGAGTTCACTCATCTCTTCCGCTGTTTGATATACCCTTCCTTCCTTCCTTCCTTCCTTCCTTCCTTCCTTTGTTAACTTGTCAATGGTCTCCTTGTTTGTCATTTTGCCATTGATATACGTGTCTATAAAATAGCTTGGGTTCTTTTTCACATGTCTCCACTATATCCTTTTCAAATACCCTTTCCTCTTTTCTTCTTATTCTGATATATTCATTTCGTGCTTCCTTATACTGCTCTCTGAATTTCATTTCTTTGTTTCTTTAGTTTTTCCAAGCCTTATCCCTTATCTTTTTATTTAGCCTCTCCACATCTGTCATTATACCAAACTTGCTTGCTCTTCCTTACTTTGTATAATGGTACATACATACCTCTGTATACCTTCATTGTATTTTATCAAGAATGCTTCATATTTCTCTTGTACTGTTTTACCTTCCATGAGTGCCTTCCAATTTATGCTTCCCCAAAATTTCTTTATTTGCCTTTGCATAATAATTAAACCTTCCATTTTTACGATCTTCCTCATATTTTTAAATCTCCCAATCTTTCAAATTGATTTCTAGCACCACATGGCCACTCTTACCATAATAAATAAATATAAGATGTGTGTCCATTGACCAGTCTTGTTTCCCCGGCACAGGGCATCATTGAGAAGTATGGATTGGCGCTGCAGTCTTCCGGATTCTTTGCCGGCTACGACATCAATATCAATGCAGGCATTGCCAACTCCGTGTCGTCGCAGGCTCTCAAGTTTGTGGCGTCTCTCATGCCCAATACTGTGGCATACTTTGAGGTGCGTCTTGTCAGTGCTGTGTTAGATTAGATTTTGTTGATGACGCACTTTGAAATATTTCTTGTACAATTAGAGTTCTTTGTGTAATGAGTTTGTGTTTCCTTTCCTTCTTGTGTGTGAAAAGGTTTCCTTTTTTGTCAGGAGGAGAAGGTGAAAGAGCGTCCCATCACAGACACCTTCTATGCTCCCTTTGACCTTTATGAAAGCAACAAGTTTGACCAAGTGCTGAAGGGCCTGGTCAGCTCCCATGCCCAGAATGAAGACACTGCCATCTCAGACTCCATGACCAATAAGATGTTTGAGGATGAAAAGACTGGTGTGTACTTTGTGTGTGTACTTTGTGTGTGTGTGTGTGTGTGTGTGTGTGTACTTTGTGTGTGTGTGTGTGTGTGTGTGTGTGTGTGTGTGTGTGTGTGTGTGTTTATCAACTTGTAGTGTTTAGTATATGTTTGTATTATTAGTTTAAGTAGTATTAGGCTGTGTGTGTGTGTGTGTGTGTGTGTGTGTGTGTGTGTGGGTGTGTGTGTGTGTGTATGTGTGTGTGTGTATGTATGAATGTATGTATGTATGTACCAAGTTGTAGTATTAATCATTAGTAGTATTAAACATTGTGGGGTTTGCTTGTTATTATGGCGTGTTGTTTTTTGTATAAGGTGTGGGGCTGGACCTGGCTGCTCAGATCCTGCAGCAGGGGAGGGACCATGGTATAGCCGGATACAATAGCTGGAGACGACACTTTTGTGGCCTGCCCAAAGCTGCCTCCTTCCAAGACCTCAGTGATGTGGTGGGCCCTGACAACATCAAGAAGCTACAGGGCATCTATAAGTAAGTAGTCTATGTCTGTGTCTGTGTGTTTGTGTTTTTGTAGGAGGGGGGAAGATGGCCAAGGGGAAAAAAAAACAATGAAAATAAAAAAAAAGTCCACTAATCTGCCAGTCCTCTTAAATTTCAAGTTAGACAAAAGACAGTCTTGAAACCTCCCTCTTAAATGAAGTTGTCATAGTGTGTGTGTGTGTGTGTGTGTATGTGTATGTGTAAGAGATGTCTTGTTTGAGGTATCCAGCCTGATAGATAGGGGGAGAGAGAGAGAGAGAGAGAGAGAGAGAGAGAGAGAGAGAGAGAGAGAGAGGAGAGAGAGAGAGAGAGAGAGAGAGAGAGAGAGAGAGAGAGAGAGAGAGAGAGAGAGATAAGCTGATGGTATTGTGCATATTTGCAGGAGTGTGGACGACATTAACCTGTTCAGCGGTGGCTTGGCAGAGAAGCCAAACCGAGGGGGCTTTGGTGGGCCCAACATTTGGCTGTCTCATTGGCAGACAGTTCCACTACCTGAGGCGAGGTGACTGCTGCTGGTATGAGAATGACATCCCACCATCATCATTCACTAAAGGTAGGTATGGACATGCATGTATGTCTGTCTGTGTCTGTGAGTGTCTGTGTGTTCTTACCTAATTCTTATCTAATTGTATTGTTACAGGAATGAGTCAAGCTCGTAATGTCCCATCTTTTAATACTGTTTCATCATATTTATCTTTAAATTTGTGAATACTGTTGGCACACACTACTTCTTCTGGCAATGCATTCCACTGATCTATTGCTCTGTGTGGAAAGCTAAACTTTCTCACATCTTTCTTTAAACTTTTCTTATATAATTTTTTGCTGTGTCCTCTTGAAGCTGATTGTTTAGGTATTATGTACTCCGTACTATCAATTTTCTCTTTTCCTTCAACACATTTATATAGCATGATCATATTGCCTCTTTTTCTTCTCTTCTCTAAAGTTGGTAAATTTAACTTGTTCAGCCTCTCTTCATAATTAAGGTCTCTCAGGCTGGGAACCCATCTTGTTGCTGCTCTTTGTACTTTTTCAATCTTTTTGACATGTTTTTTCAAGTGTGAGTTCCATACTACTGCTGCATATTCAAGTGTTGGTCTTATGAATGATGTAATTATTTTCTTAACCATTTCCTCGTCTATATATGCAAAGTCCACTCATATTTGCTAACAGGTTGTATGTGTTTCTTACTTTATCATTTATGTGGTCTTCTGGTGAAAGTTTGTTGTTAATTATTACTCCTAAGTCTTTCTCCTTGTTCGATTCCTGTAAAGTGTTACTACCCAATAGGTAGTCCCAGTCTGGCATATTTGCACTCTTTCCAAATTTCATTACATGACATTTTTCTGCATTAAATTCCATCTGCCATTTATGACTCCAGTCATATAATTTTCTTAGGTCTTTTTGTAATTCCCTGCATGAATCGTCATTTTTATTGTTTTCTGTATTTTGGCATCATCAGTAAACATATTCAGGTAGCTCTCAGTGCTAATGTTATCATTTATATCATTTATATACACCAGAAACATGATTGGTGCTAGTACGGAACCTTGTGGAACACCACTTGTCACCTCTCGCCAGGATGAGTATTTCCTTCTTAGTATTGTTCTCATTTCCCCTTCTTTTAACCCGTCCAGTACCGGTGACCGGTACCGGTTTGCGCGTCGGTATCTATGTTTCTAAAATACCGGCGACGCACATTCTCTCTCTCTCTCTCTCTCTCTCTCTCTCTCTCTCTCTCTCTCTCTCTCTCTCTCTCTCTCTCTCTCTCTCTCTCTCTCTCTCTCTCTCTCTCTCTCATTATTATTATTATTATTATTATTATTATTATTATTATTATTATTGAATATTGTCGTAGTTAAATGTGATTGTTGTTGTTATTGTTGTTGTTGATGTTTGTGGTGGTGGTGGTGGCGGCAATGGTGGTGGTAGTAGTAGTAGTAGTAGTAGTAGTAGTAGTAGTAGTAGTAGTAGTAGTAGTAGTAATAATAGTAGTAGTAGCAGTAGTTACTATTATTATTATTATTATTATTATTATTATTATTATTATTATTATTATTACTACTACTACTACTACTACTACTACTACTACTACTACTACTACTACTACTACTACTTACTACTACTACTACTACTACTACTACTATCGTGTACGTGCGTGCGTGCGTGTCTGTACATATAAGGTAAAAAAAATCTATAATAATTCTTGTGTTTAAATGACAGAAAGGGAAATAAATATAATAATTATAATTTAAACCTCGAATTATTAATGTGAGATGTAAATAAATAATAATAATAATAATAATAATAATAATTAATGATAATTACTAAATGGTTGACAGTTATTATTATTATTAAAAATCATTCTCGTCTATGTAACTTAAAGGAAGAAAACTGAATGATATATATATATATATATATATATATATATATATATATATATATATATATATATATATATATATATATATATATATATATATATATATATATACAACTTACAAAACATAATAGCCATTTGTACATAATTAGCGATAGATTAGCAGCGGTAATGTTAAGGAATCATTCCTACATGATTATTATTATTATTCATTGAGTTAGTGGTGTGTGTGTGTGTGTGTGTGTGTTGAAATAATGGCCATTAGTTATTATTATTATTATTATTATTATTATTATTATTATTATTATTATTATTATTATTATTTGTTATGTATTGCTATAAATATATATATATGTAATTGTAAATATTAATAGTAAGTAGTGGTGTTATCTGATTTATTATGAAGCTTTTATTTAATCATTACTGTGTGCTGATTGCATTATTATTATTATTATTATCATTATTATTATTATTATTATTATTATTATTATTATTATTATTATTATTATTAAGTTCTCTCCAACACCTTTCAAAATGGTGTCAGTCTGTCTACTGTAAATAGTTAAAGAAGTATAATATATATATACATATACATATACCTTAGTCATTCATTCATAGCAGCAGCAATATATATATATATATATATATATATATATATATATATATATATATATATATATATATATATATATATATATATATATATTATGTATTGCCAGCCATTATTATTATTATCATTTAGAAGTTATGATGATGATGATGATGTAAAATAAAGATGAAAGCGATTAATAAAATGTGATGGTGATTGAAAGTAATGGTGGTGTCATTACAGTGTGTGTATACCTCACCACACATCACCTCATCACCACATCACACCGGGGCCAGCCAGGGCAGGGGAAAGGGGGGTGATTATATGAGCCGGGGTAGTGAGGAGGTGCGGGGCGTGCTGGTGTCACGGGGCAGTGGGTCGTGCGGGCGGGGCGGGGTGGGGCGTGCTTTTATATTCCGGGGCAGTTGGCGGGGCGGGCGGGCGGGCGGGCGGGTTGGGACGGCGTGGGGCATTCTTGTATATCCCGGGGCAGTGGGCGGGGCGGGGCGTTCTTATGTGTCCCAGGGCAGTGGGCGGCGCGGGTGGGGATGAACGCCCACTGCCCCAAGACATACAAATGTCTTGGGGCAGTGGGCGTTGCGGGCGGGGTGGGGCGTTCATGTGTGTCCCGGGGCAGTTGGCGGGGCGGGGCGGGACGGCGTGGGACGTGGGGTGGGGCGTGCTTTTATGTTCCGGGGCAGTGGACGTTGCGGGTGGGGTGGAGCGGGGTGGGGCGTTCATGTGTGTCCCGGGGGAGTTGGCAGGGCGGGGCGAAACGGCGTGGGTCATTCTTGTATATCCGGGGGCAGTGGGCAGGGCGGGTGGGGCGGGGCTGGGTGGTGCGTGCTTGTATGTCTCGGGGCAGTGGGCGACGCGGGGCGGGGTAGGGCGTTCTTGTATGTCACGGGGCAGTGGCCGGCGCTGGTGGGGCGTGCTTGTATGTCCCGGGATAGTGGGCGGGGTAGGGCGGTCATGTGTGTCCTAGGGCAGTGGACGGGGCGGGGTGAGGCGTTCATGTGTGTTCCGGAGCAGTTGGCGGCGCGGGCGGAGCGGGGCGGATTGGGGCGTGTTTGTATGTCCCGGGGTAGTGGGCGGGACGGGGCGGGGTGGGGCGTTCATGTGTGTTCCGGGGCAGTTGGCGGCGCGGGCGGGGCGGGGCAGATTGGGGCGTGTTTGTATGTCCCGGGCCAGTTAGCGGCGCGGGCGGGGCGGGGCAGAATGGGGCGTGTTTGTATGTCCCGGGGTAGTGGGCGGGATGGGGCGTTCATGTGTGTTCCGGGGCAGTGGGCGGGGCGGGGTGAGGCGTTCATGTGTGTTCCGGAGCAGTGGCGGCGCGGGCGGGGCGGGGCGGATTGAGGCGTGTTTGTATGTCCCGGGGTAGTGGGCGGGGTAGGGCGTTCATGTGTGTCCCTGGGCAGTTGACGGCGCGGGCGGGGTGGGGCGTTCTTGTATGTCCCAGGGCAATGGGCGGGGTGGGGTGTGCTTGTATGTCCCAGGGCAGTGGGCGTTGCGGGCGGGATGGGCGTGCTTGTGTGTCTTGCATGTCAGTGTTGTATCGGTGGCCTCTGTGTGACAATGGTATTTTTGGGGCGTGGGCGTGACTGGCTGTGTGTGTGTGTGTGTGTGTGTGTGTGTGTAACAAGGAATTAGTTGAGGTTATATTGATGTGGTGGCGGGATAGGGTGGCGGCGAGTTACTCTGTCCATCTGTCACTCCTTCGAAACACTGTAAGTGAAGATCCTAATGTATTGAAGTGTAATAGGCCTAATTCCTGCGTTTCCTGTGATGGATTACCAACATTCCCACCTTAATATGCCATTAAGGTAGAACAATTGAGTTTTTAGGCCTAAGAAGCGAGGCTTCGGAGGGGGAGGTTACTTGCGTGCGAATCATCACCTCGACATTACAATACCTCCTCCTACACGGTAGAGTCTCGGAATTAGCGAATTATTGTGTGTATTCTTATGTAATGGCGTCCACTGGTCATAATGGAAGCATTGTGGTGATTGCTAAGTGTAGTGAGTAGTTATTATAGCGTTAAGGTGTTGTATCGAGGTTTGTGGACATTAATACCATTATCCCTACTAGAAAATGCTGCATTGTGATTGGCTGAACCCTTGTGTAACGTCAGGTGTTAGTACTTAACGTCACAGTAGCAGTCCACCTGACCACCCCAAAAGAGCCAATCAGAGTCCAGCTTTCTGCTTCCCTCCACGCCAGGAGCCAATCAGAGTCCAGCTTTCTGCTTCCCTCCACGCCAGGAGCCAATCAGAGTCCAGCTTTCTGCCGCCCGTCACCCAGATGGCCGTCTTAACTTGAACTCTGTGAAGTGAACACACATTGCCCAGCCCGCTTCCATATTTCTTCAGTTTTCACAGCATTTTAGGAGTGCCATCAACATTTTGACTTGCGAGGTGAGTGTTCACGTGTCTGCAATGGTGTTGTGTCAGGTGTTACCCATCAAATCACTCTGCAATCACCACAAATAACCAAAAGAAAACTAAGTGGGGAATTATTGGTGGACATGCACATGGCTGCCGCTGGCTGGTGGGTTCCCCCGACAGCGAATATACATTTTCCTTCTCAGATCAGTCAATATCGCTTCAAATTCGCCTGCAGTGAATAGATTAGGAGGACAATGATGGAGTACTTTAGATTTTGTGGATTTAGTCCGTTTGTATCTTACAGTGACAGGAGTGACCGTCTTAATACCCCATTTTAACATTACGCTGTAAAATTTGCTTGGTGTGGATATATATTAAATGTAGAACAATATATTACGTTAGATTTTGTGGATTTAGTGGATGTGTATCTTATTATAGTGTTTTTATAAGAATTTAGCGGTGATGATCCGATTATCGTACGCAAAGCCAGCCAACTTTGCGTAACCTGCTAGACATAATACCTCATTTTGCCATGCATGCTTTAAAATTCGGTCCAAGTGATGAATGTATTAAAAGTACAACGATGGAGTACATTAAATTTTGTAGGTTTGATTTGCGTGTGTCTTATAATAGGTGTGTAATTCATTAATAGCGTTGGCGGAGGTCATGGCTGGCGGACATGGTGACTAGCCAGGGTAGTGAACTGATATTACGCCATAACGATAGTCAACTTTTGAAATTCGCATGCAGTGAATGGAATAACGAGAGAATGACGATGAATTACGTTATATTTTATGGATTTAGTGTTGTGTCTCTCATTATAGCCTTTTATTATAGATTTAGCGGTGGACGGAACCGTTGTTCTTACCATTCAGGGAAGGGAAACAGATTTTTCCTCTCAGATCAGTAAATATCGCTTCAAATTCGCCTACAGTGAATAGATTAGAAGGACAATGATGGAGTACCTTAGATTTTGTGGATTTAGTGTGTGTGTGTGTCGTATAATAATTATTTTATAAGGAAATCGTGGTGATTTAACGCTACTGATAGCCTATGCAACCCCAGGTGAGGTGGGCTCATTTTAACATCTACGCTCTGAAATTTGCTCGCTGTGGATATATATTAAATGTAGAACAATATATTACGTTAGATTTTGTGGATTTGGTGCGTAGGTGTCTTATATTAGCATTTTATTAAAGAAATAGCGGTGACGACGCTAATGATAGCCTACCAAGCCCAAGTCAGGAGTGACCGTCGTAATACCCCATTTTAACATTACGCTGTAAAATTTGCTTGCTGTGGATATATATATTAAATGTAGAACAATATATTACGTTAGATTTTGCGGATTTAGTGGATGTGTATCTTATTATAATGTTTTTATAAGAATTTAGCGGTGATGATCCGATTATCGTACGCAAAGGCAGCCAACTTTACGTAACCTGCTAGACGTAATACCTCATTTTGCCATGCACGCTTTAAAATTCGGTCCAAGTGATGAATATATTAAAAGTACAACGATGGAGTACATTAGATTTTGTAGGTTTGATTTGCGTGTGTCTTATAATAGGTGTGCAATTCATTAATAGCGGTGGTGGAGGTCATGGCCGGCCGACATGGTGACTAGCCAGGGAAGTAGTGAACTGATATTACGCCATAACGATAGTCAACTTTTGAAATTCGCGTGCAGTGAATGGAATAACGAGAGAATGACGATGAATTACGTTATATTTTATGGATTTAGTGTTGTGTGTCTCATTATAGCCTTTTATTATAGATTTAGCGGTGGAAGGAACTGTTGTTCTTATCACTCAGGGAAGGGAAACAGATTTTTCCTCTCAGATCAGTAAATATCGCTTCAAATTCGCCTACAGTGAATAGATTAGAAGGACAATGATGGAGTACCTTAGATTTTGTTTGTGTTCGTTTGTAATTGTCTGTTTTTGTTCGTTTGTACAGTCTGACGCATGGATTGTGCGCAATAAATTAACATTACGCTGTAAAATTTGCTTGCTGTGGATATATATTAAATGTAGAACAATATATTGCGTTAGATTTTGTGGATTTAGTGGATGTGTATCTTATTATAAGAATTTAGCGGTGATGATCCGATTATCGTACGCGCAAAGCCAGCCAACTTTACGTAACCTGCTAGACATAATACCTCATTTTGCCATGCACGCTTTAAAATTCGGTCCAAGTGATGAATATATTAAAAGTACAACAATGGAGTACATTAAATTTTGTAGGTTTGATTTGCGTGTGTCTTATAATAGGTGTGTAATTCATTAATAGCGGTGGTGGAGGTCATGGCTGGCCGACATGGTGACTAGCCAGGGAAGTAGTGAACTGATATTACGCCATAACGATAGTCAACTTTTGAAATTCGCGTGCAGTGAATGGAATAACGAGAGAATGACGATGAATTACGTTATATTTTATGGATTTAGTGCTGTGTGTCTCATTATAGCCTTTTATTATAGATTTAGCGGTGGAAGGAACCGTTGTTCTTACCACTCAGGGAAGGGAAACAGATTTTTCCTCTCAGATCAGTAAATATCGCTTCAAATTCGCCTACAGTGAATAGATTAGAAGGACAATGATGGAGTACCTTAGATTTTGTGGATTTAGTGTGTGTGTGTCGTATAATAGTTATTTTATAAGGAAATCGCGGTGACTTGACGCCACTGATAGCCTACGCAAGCGCCCAAATGAGGAATGACCGTCTTAATACCCCATTTTAACATTACACTAAAATTTGCTTGCTGTGGATATATATTAAATGTAGAACAATATATTACGTTAGATTTAGTGAATTTAGTGGATGTGTATCTTATTATAGTGTTTTTATAAGAATTTAGCGGTGATGATCCGATTATCGTACGCAACGCCAGCCAACTTTACGTAACCTGCTATACTTAATACCTCATTTTGCCATGCACGCTTTAAAATTGGGTCCCAGTTATGAATATATGACCATGACAGTGATGGAGTACATTAGATTTTGTAGGTTTGATTTGCGTGTGTCTTATAATAGGTGTGTAATTCATTAATAGCGGTGGTGGAGGTAGCCTTTACTAGAGGCCAGCTTTATGTAACCTACTAGACATAATACCTCATTTTGCTATCCACGCTTTAAAATTCGGTCCCAGTGATGAATATATTAAAAGTATAACGGAGTACATTAAATTTTGTAGATTTGATTTGCGTGTGTCTCATAATAGGTGTGCAATTCATTAATAGCGGTGGTGTAGGTAATGGCCGGCCGACATGGTGACCAGCCAGGGAAGTAGTGAATTGATATTACGCCATAACGATAGTCAACTTTTGAAATGCGCGTGCAGTGAATGGAATAACGAGAGAATGACGATGAATTACGTTATATTTTATGGATTTAGTGCGTTGTGTCTTATTAGAGCATTTTATTATAGATTTAGTGATGGTAGAAACGGTGTTTGTTACCAATCAGGGAAAGTAAACCGATTTTTCCTCTCAGATCAGTAAATATGGCTTCAAATTCGCCTGCACTGAATAGATTAGAAGGACAATGATGAAGTACCTTAGATTTTGTGGATTTAGTTCGTGTGTGTCGTATAATAATTATTTTATAAGGAAATCGCGGTGATTTAACGCTACCGATAGCCTATGCAAGCCCAGGTGAGGTGGGCTCATTTTAACATCTACGCTCTGAAATTTGCTCGCTGTGGATATATATTAAATGTAGAACAATATATTACGTTAGATTTTGTGGATTTAGTGCGTAGGTGTCTTATATTAGCATTTTATTAAAGAAATAGCGGTGACGACGCTAATGATAGCCTACGCAAGTGAAGTGAGGAGTGATGTCTTAATACCCCATTTTAACATTACGCTGTAAAATTTGCTTGCTGTGGATATATATATTAAATGTAGAACAATATATTACGTTAGATTTAGTGGGTTTAGTGCGTAGGTGTATTATATTAGCATTTTATTAAAGAAATCGCGGTGATTGATGGCAATGTTAGGCTACGCAAGCAAGCCGTGGTGACTTGACAAAATACCTCATTTTGACATCTACACTTTTAAATTCGCCCCTTCGTGAATATAATACTTTTAAAGTGATGTATTACATTGAATTTATAGTGGATAGCTCGTGTGTCTTATATTTTCTTTGTAATGAATGGATAGCAGTGATAGATATACCCGTGTGGTAAGCGTGATGTGGAGTAGTGATGTTGAGAGAGCAAAGTGTTTAACAATACGGCCATTAAATCTGTTTTTATACCTTACCTAATCTTTCTTTGAATTTGTGCACAATTTTATGGGTTATTTCTTTGGTAAATTATTCTACGTGTTTGTGTGTGTGTCATTGGTTGTCTCTAAACACCTTTGCAGGTTTGCCGGACTCCATAGTGGATTGCCGCAGGTGTGACTCTCCCCAGACTTTCCACACTGAGTGCTTCCCAACATAATGGCATCCTCCACAATGACTCTGTCTTCCTGCCAGTCAATACTTCCTGTGGCCAGCCATTCTGCATCCCTCTATCACTCTAGGTGGGTCAGTGTGTGTGTGTGTGTGTGTGTGTAATTGTATGAATCTAATGGTATAATCTGAGTGTGTTACAGACTGGGTATATAATTATCCTGTAGGCCCTCTACAAAAGTTTGCCTAATTGATATGAATGGATTTAATTTAGACAAATGTACAATTCTGTTATCTACTTAAAAATCCCTATTGTGTATATATATATATATATATATATATATATATATATATATATATATATATATATATATATATATATATATATATATATATATATACACACACACACACACACCCACACACACACACACACCCACACACACACACACACACACACACACACACACATATATATATCTATATCTATATCTATATCTATATATATATATATATATATATATATATATATATATATATATATATATATATACAATAGGGATTTTTAAGTAGATAACAGAATTGTACATTTGTCTAAATTAAATCCATTCATATCAATTAGGCAAACTTTTGTAGAGGGCCTACAGGATAATTATATACCCAGTCTGTAACACACTCAGATTATATACCATTAGATTAGATTATACAACAATATTTTTTCATGTTTTTTTTTTAATTTTGTTAGGTAAAACTTCACAACCGTGCTAAAAAGTATGAACTAGTGCAAGCTTGCATTACAGTTAAGCCACAACTCTACATAAAGGAATCATTAACACCCAAAAGACGATCCTTATACACAATAATACGTAAAATCAAAGCACAACACAAACACATTCTCCAGCAGTGCTACACTTCTGATGGGAAAATTATTGTCAAATTGAGGAACTCCCCAACAAAATACATAATTACATCAGAACAAAACTGGGCAGCCTTTTTAGATAAGCACCCAATTTTCAAGGCGGCAGCCAGCACAGAATGATTTTTCTGCTATAAGATATGATATGTAATTTCACAAATAACTTTCTTTACATTTTAATAACATAGTAGAATATTTCACCCATTGTCCTGGCTAACAGGTTTTGACTTGATCTCAATTTCTTATTAAGTACTAAAAATGGCATTACCTATTGCAGACACCTATTCCTGTATTTATTGTTTTACCCTCTAAACTCCTTGCTTACCTTTCAACTATTCTACTGTTGAAAGTTAGTCTCCATATCACTCTACCTTTCCTCCTACCTTCTATCTCTGCATCATATATTACCTTTTTCCTACACTCTCTTCTTTCCATAGCCACTTCCATTTTCTCCTCTGTACTCTTTTGAGCTTCTTGTATTTGTGAATCTCTTGTATACTTCTTATTCTGGCTATGGCGCTCCCTGACACAAATCTATATAATTCTCTCTTTGACAATGATGTACTGAACAATAATGACAGTATGGATCTGGAACTTGTCAATTCCATGTTTGACTCCATAGATATAGATAACATTTGTAACTACCATGACATTAACTCTTACAAATTATCACTCCCTAAAAACTGTCCTGATTTTCTAAGTATATTCCATGTGAACACCCGATCCCTGAGCAAAAGTTATGATAATCTAATTTCTCTTCTTACATCCCTTCCTAAGCTTCCTGACATTCTGTGCATTAGTGAAACATGGCTTAAACCATGTACAGCACACCTAACTGAAATTGACGGCTACAAATCTTACCACACGCACAGACCTGACGGCTATGGTGGTGTTGCTATTTATGTCAAGGACTTTCTACCCACCATCTTATTGAATGAATATTGTATGTGTACAGAAAATGTGGAACTTTGTACTGTTAAAGTCACAATAGGCAACACTAACTATATCATTTCCTCCCTATACCGCCCCCACAGTAAGCACCACCAAATAAATGAATTCACTGCCTTTATGGATAATCTTCTCTCACAGACCATGTTTTCTAATAATAAATCCATTTTTGCAGGAGATTTTAACATCAACTTGCTTGAACACAATCACCATGTACCAACAAATAATTTCCTGAGCATGATGCAATCATGCAACTATTTTCCTCTCATATCTCGACCAACACGATTTCCTGACAACAACTCCACAGCATCTCCTTCCCTCTTAGATCACATATGGACAAACTTCACTGTTCCTTCCTCTCCAGGAATTCTTCTCTTTCCCCTGAGTGATCATCTTCCAGTGTATCTAAACCTCCCAACCCTAGACAAGCCTTCGGAGAACCACAAAATATCATTCAGACTAAAGAACCAAGAAAACTGTACAAAATTTACAACTAAGCTGTCAGCAGTACACTGGAATTCATTGCTTTCTCACCAAGATCTCAACATTAATTGCAATTTATTTTTGGACACAATACATAGTATTTATTTCACTTCTTTCCCTAAAGTAACACAATTGATCTCAACTAAAAGACTTAAAAAACCATGGATCACTCAAGGCATTATAAAGGCAATTCATCAGAAGTTCCAATTGTATAAATCTTACAAGTTAGGAATAATTGATTTTGATATCTATAAGCAGTACAGGAACTACCTATCCAATTTGATCAAACAATCAAAGAAAAATTACTATCATAAAAAATTTTCCGACTTTCGTCTTACCACCAGAAAAATTTGGGACACAATAAATGAACTTAGTAACTCAAATAAAGCAAAAACCTCACCAACAAACTCAGTTATTTTTAACAATAATACCTTGAACTCCCCATATGACATAGCCGAGGCTTTTAATACTTACTTTACAAATATTGCTCCTAAACTTGCTGATGAATTACCTCAATCAGAAGGTTCCCCCCTTTCATTCCTCAGTGGAAACTATCCTCACTCTATGGCTGTGCCGCCAGTGACCACCCATGAGACAATTCAAGCAATAAACGCCCTCAAAAACAAGAAAGGACACATAGATGAGATACCTGTCCACATTATTAAACAAAACATAGACCTATTTACCATACCCCTCACTATTCTTTTTAACCAATCAGTTGCATCAGGAACTTTCCCAGAAAGATTCAAACTTGCTAAGATAATCCCAATACACAAAACTGGTTGTAAATCTGATATATCTAACTACAGACCCATCTCTATACTATCAACTTTTTCTAAGATATTTGAAACACTAATGAAGAAGCAACTCATATTATTCCTAAAGCAGAGAAACATTTTAAATAACAGGCAATTTGGATTCAGACCTGGATTAAACACTTTTGATGCAATTAACACTTTTATGACTGACCTTTATACTTCTCTAAATGACCACAAGTCCATTATTTCAATTTTCATAGATTTCAGTAAAGCTTTTGACACTGTTCAACCTAGTATTCTACTTGATAAAATGTTTCACTATGGGGTCCGAGGATGTGTTCATGAATGGTTCAAATCTTATTTACATAACAGACAGCAGTACACAGTCTTCAGCAATACACTATCTACAACTAAACCAGTACAACTGGGTGTCCCACAGGGAAGTATACTGGGTCCTATACTCTTCCTTCTATACATTAATGATATCACCAATATTTCCGACACACTCCACACCATACTATTTGCTGATGACTCAACTTTCTATATGATTGGAGAAAACCCAACAGAACTCATTAATAAAACCAATACTGAACTATTAAAATTCTCAAACTGGTGCTTAGCCAACAAACTTACAGTCAATACTTCTAAAACTCATTATATGTTATTCTCCAAGACTATTACTTATTTCCAACCACTGCCCAATTTGTCCATACTAAATGATAATATACTGCAAGTAGATAAAACAAAGTTTCTCGGTGTAATCCTTGACAAAAATCTAACATTCAAACATCATCTATCTAATTTATGTTTAAAACTGTCAAGAACCATTCCACTCCTCCTTAAATTGAAACATTTTGCCCCAAATAATATTCTTAAATGTTTATACTATGCCCACATATACCCTCTTCTTACTTACTGCAATCCTGTCTGGTCTCAAACCTACCCTTGTCACATGTCACAAATTAATGTTCTCCACAAAAAAATTATCAGAATTATAACCAACAGTGACTTCAATGCTCACACACAACCTTTATTTAAACAACAGAATATACTGAATCTTTCTGACTTATCTAAACTTATTCTTACATCCCTTATCTACAAAAGAGTGCACACCGATAACCCCAACACACAACCATCACATAACTATCTGACACGAAATCAGAAAGCACTGTGCATACCCAGACCCAACCTAACACTATTCAAACACTCACTCATGTACGCTGGACCAAAGATATGGAATGGTCTTCCAGAACACGTTAAACAATCAAACAGTTTTTCACACTTCAAGAAACTACTTAAGAGCCATTATTTGAATTCTTATTAACTGTGCAATGGTACAAAGTAATATTATTGTATAGATATAAACAAATCAGTATTAAAATAGTTATTCAAATTATTTGATATTATTAATGACAGTAGTATGATCTTCATTATTGTTGTTGTAGTTACTTCTTCTTCTTCCTCCTCTTCTTCTTTTTCTTATTATTATTATTAATAATATTATTGTAATTGTCATAAATTATTATCATAATTATTATTGTCATTATTTTCATTAATATTCTTATTCTTATTATTAATATTATTGTTATTATTATTATTATTATTTTTTTTTTTTTTTTTTTTTTTTTTATTATTATTATTGTTACTATTGCTAATATTATTATTTTTTTCTTGAAATATTATTATTATTATTATTTTCATTCTTCTTATTCTTCGTCTGATTATTATTATTATTATTATTATTATTATTATTATTATTATTATTATTACAATTAATATCTTTTTTGTAATTCTCTTATTATTGCTGTTAACATTTAACTACAATAAAAATAATAATTGTTCTTATTACTATATTCTAATGTTAGTATTATTGTATTATATTCTAATATTAATACTATTCTTTAAATATTATCACTAATAATTATGTTTCTTAAATTTCTAAATATCCAATTAAGCCCATAAAGCTTTGCTTGCGAAGGGCTGTTTGTCACACCTTAAAATTCCCTATGTAATCTTAGTTTATAAGGCAAACATAATAAAGTGTTTAAAGTGTTTAAAGTGTTTAGTATTGGGGTGTGAATTTAATTTAATGTATTAATTTTGAACTGTTTTTTTTCAGGGTGAGGGTAGACAGCCGGCCACTCCAGTGATGTCTTTGTGGCAGGCAAGACAGAAACTTGAGGTAATTATGACAATTCACTTTTACTACTACTACTACTACTACTACTATTACTACTACTACTGTCAATAATAATAATATCAGTAATACAATAATTCCTCTTTCTATGGTACATGTGCATTCCTGCAAACCTTACCTTGCCACAGATCTAAATTATTACTGTACACCGAACCCATTATAACAAGTGTTCCAACACGTTGAAAGGACTCACTGTATTGTATAAGGAGGAATTGAATTGAAGCTGTTGAAAATAATAGCTAAAGTACAACAATATTGGGAGGTTAATGTTGATTTTAGGAAGAGAAATTTGTCGGTGGAGAAATTACGTATATAAGAAAGTTTCTTGATGTATGTACATTTCTTCCGAGATGAATTTTTGTTCTTAGAATCTATGTTAACTCTCCAGAAATTTGTTATATTTAGGCCATTGTTATCATCAACAGTAACTTTGTAGCTGTTGATATGATCATGGTTTAAAGAAAACATTAAATTTTGGTTTGTTAACATTTTTAAGAGGAAAAATTTGTCTGGGGAAAAATATGTATTTAAGAGACGTTCT
>JAHFWG010000652.1:0-7500 GCA_020233015.1 Callinectes sapidus | reverse complement strand
CGGTCCAAGTGATGAATATATTAAAAGTACAACGATGGAGTACATTAAATTTTGTAGGTTTGATTTGCGTGTGTCTTATAATAGGTGTGTAATTCATTAATAGCGGTGGTGGAGGTCATGGCTGGCGGACATGGTGACTAGCCAGGGAAGTAGTGAACTGATATTACGCCATAACGATAGTCAACTTTTGAAATTCGCGTGCAGTGAATGGAATAACGAGAGAATGACGATGCATTACGTTATATTTTATGGATTTAGTGTTGTGTGTCTCATTATAGCCTTTTATTATAGATTTAGCGGTGGAAGGAACTGTTGTTCTTACCACTCGGGGAAGGGAAACAGATTTTTCCTCTCAGATCAGTAAATATCGCTTCAAATTCGCCTACAGTGAATAGATTAGAAGGACAATGATGGAGTACCTTAGATTTTGTGGATTTAGTGTGTGTGTGTCGTATAATAATTATTTTATAAGGAAATCGTGGTGATTTAACGCTACGGATAGCCTATGCAACCCCAGGTGAGGTGGGCTCATTTTAACATTTTAACATCTCTGAAATTTGCTCGCTGTGGATATATATTAAATGTAGAACAATATATTACGTTAGATTTTGTGGATTTGGTGCGTAGGTGTCTTATATTAGCATTTTATTAAAGAAATAGCGGTGACGACGCTAATGATAGCCTACGCAAGCGCAAGTGGGGAGTGACCGTCTTAATACCCCATTTTAACATTACGCTGTAAAATTTGCTTGCTGTGGATATATATTAAAATGTAGAACAATATATTACGTTAGATTTTGTGGATTTAGTGGAGGTGTATCTTATTATAGTGTTTTTATAAGAATTTAGCGGTGATGATCCGATTATCGTACGCAAAGCCAGCCAACTTTACGTAACCTGCTAGACCTAATACCTCATTTTGCCATGCACGCTTTAAAATTCGGTCCCAGTGATGAATATATTAAAAGTACAACGATGGAGTACATTAAATTTTGTAGGTTTGATTTGCGTATGTCTTATAATAGGTGTGTAATTCATTAATAGTGGTGGTGGAGGTCATGGCTGGCGGACATGGTGACTAGCCAGGGAAGTAGTGAACTGATATTACGCCATAACGATAGTCAACTTTTGAAATTCGCGTGCAGTGAATGGAATAACGAGAGAATGACGATGAATTACGTTATATTTTATGGATTTAGTGTTGTGTGTCTCATTATAGCCTTTTATTATAGATTTAGCGGTGGAAGGAACTGTTGTTCTTACCAGTCAGGGAGGGGAAACAGATTTTTCCTCTCAGATCAGTAAATATCGCTTCAAATTCGCCTGCAGTGAATAGATTAGAAGGACAATGATGGAGTAACTTAGATTTTGTGGATTTAGTTCGTGTGTGTCGTATAATAATTATTTTATAAGGAAATCGTGGTGATTTAACGCTACTGATAGCCTATGCAACCCCAGGTGAGGTGGGCTCATTTTAACATCTACGCTCTGCAATTTGCTCGCTGTGGATATATATTAAATGTAGAACAATATATTACGTTAGATTTTGTGGATTTAGTGCGTAGGTGTCTTATATTAGCATTTTTATAAGGAACTCGCGGTGACTTGACGCCACTATTAGCCTACGCAAGCCCAAGTGAGATATATATTAAATGTAGAACAATATATTACGTTAGATTTTGTGGATTTAGTGGATGTGTATCTTATTATAGTGTTTTTATAAGAATTTATCGGTGATGATCCGATTATCGTACGCAAAGCCAGCCAACTTTACGTAACCTGCTAGACGTAATACCTCATTTTGCCATGCACGCTTTAAAATTCGGTCCAAGTGATGACTATATTAAAAGTACAACGATGGAGTACATTAGATTTTGTAGGTTTGATTTGCGTGTGTCTTATAATAGGTGTGCAATTCATTAATAGCGGTGGTGGTCATGGCTGGCCGACAGGGTGACCAGCCAGGGAAGTAGTGAACTGATATTACGCCATAACGATAGTCAACTTTTTAAATTCGCGTGCAGTGAATGGAATGACGATGAATTACGTTATATTTTATGGATTTAGTGCGTTGTGTCGTATTAGAGCATTTTATTATAGATTTAGTGATGGTAGAAACGGTGTTTGTTACCAGTCAGGGAAGAGAAACCGATTTTTCCTCTAAGATCAGTAAATATGGCTTCAAATTCGCCTGCAGTGTATAGATTAGAAGGACAATGATGGAGTACCTTAGATTTTGTGGATTTAGTTCGTGTGTGTCGTATAATAATGATTTTATAAGGAAATCGCGGTGAGTTAACGCTACTGATAGCCTATGCAAGCCCAGGTGAGGTGGGCTCATTTTAACATCTGCGCTCTGAAATTTGCTCGCTGTGGATATATATTAAATGTAGAACAATATATTACGTTAGATTTTGTGGATTTAGTGCGTAGGTGTCTTATAGTAGCATTTTTATAAGGAAATCGCGGTGACTTGACGCCACTATTAGCCTACGCAAGCCCAAGTGAGATATATATTAAATGTAGAACAATATATTACGTTAGATTTTGTGGATTTAGTGGATGTGTATCTTATTATAGTGTTTTTATAAGAATTTAGCGGTGATGATCCGATTATCGTACGCAAAGCCAGCCAACTTTACGTAACCTGCTAGACGTAATACATCATTTTGCCATGCACGCTTTAAAATTCGGTCCAAGTGATGAATATATTAAAAGTACAACGATGGAGTACATTAGATTTTGTAGGTTTGATTTGCGTGTGTCTTATAATAGGTGTGCAATTCATTAATAGCGGTGGTGGAGGTCATGGCTGGCGGACATGGTGACTAGCCAGGGAAGTAGGGAACTGATAATTTTTATTACGCCATAACGATAGTCAACTTTTGAAATTCGCGTGCAGTGAATGGAATAACGAGAGAATGACGATGAATTACGTTATATTTTAT
This sequence comes from Callinectes sapidus, assembly GCA_020233015.1. Taxonomy (NCBI): domain Eukaryota; kingdom Metazoa; phylum Arthropoda; class Malacostraca; order Decapoda; family Portunidae; genus Callinectes; species Callinectes sapidus. Next base: position 4,552 of record JAHFWG010000652.1, on the reverse strand, counting down.
GGATTTAGTGTTGTGTGTCTCATTATAGCCTTTTATTATAGATTTATCGGTGGAAGGAACTGTTGTTCTTACCAGTCAGGGAAGGGAAACAGATTTTTCCTCTCAGATCAGTAAATATCGCTTCAAATTCGCCTGCAGTGAATAGGTTAGAAGGACAATGATGGAGTACTTTAGATTTTGTGGATTTAGTCCGTTTGTATCTTATATTAGCATTTTTATAAGGAAATCGCGGTGACCGCCACTAATAGCCTACGCAAACCCAAGTGAGGAGTGGCTGTCTAATACCCCATTTTAACATGTACGATCTAAAACTTGCTCGCTGTGGATATATATTAAATGTAGAACAATATATTACGTTAGATTTTGTGGATTTAGTGCGTAAGTGTCTTATATTAGCATTTTATTAAAGAAATAGCGGTGACGACGCCAATGATAGCCTACGCAAGCCCAAGTGAGGAGTCTTAATACCCCATTTTAACATTACGCTGTAAAATTTGCTTGCTGTGGATATATATTAAATGTAGAACAATATATTACGTTAGATTTTGAGGATTTAGTGGATGTGTATCTTATTATAGTGTTTTTATAAGAATTTAGCGGTGATGATCCGATTATCGTACGCAAAACCAGCCAACTTTACGTATCCTGCTAGACGTAATACCTCATTTTGCCATGCACGCTTTAAAATTCGGTCCAAGTGATGAATATCTTAAAAGTACAACGATGGAGTACATTAAATTTTGTAGGTTTGATTTGCGTGTGTCTTATAATAGGTGTGTAATTCATTAATAGCGGTGGCGGAGGTCATGGCTGGCGGACATGGTGACTAGCCAGGGTAGTGAACTGATATTACGCCATAACGATAGTCAACTTTTGAAATTCGCGTGCAGTGAATGGAATAACGAGAGAATGACGATGAATTACGTTATATTTTATGGATTTAGTGCGTTGTGTCGTATTAGAGCATTTTATTATAGATTTAGTGATGGTAGAAACGGTGTTTGTTACCAGTCAGGGAAGAGAAACCGATTTTTCCTCTCAGATCAGTAAATATGGCTTCAAATTCGCCTGCAGTGTATAGATTAGAAGGACAATGATGGAGTACCTTAGATTTTGTGGATTTAGTTCGTGTGTGTCGTATAATAATGAGTTTATAAGGAAATCGCGGTGATTTAACGCTACTGATAGCCTATGCAAGCCCAGGTGAGGTGGGCTCATTTTAACATCTGCGCTCTGAAATTTGCTCGCTGTGGATATATATTAAATGTAGAACAATATATTACGTTAGATTTTGTGGATTTAGTGCTTAGGTGTCTTATATTAGCATTTTTATAAGGAAATCGCGGTGACTTGACGCCACTATTAGCCTACGCAAGCCCAAGTGAGATATATATTAAATGTAGAACAATATATTACGTTAGATTTTGTGGATTTAGTGGATGTGTATCTTATTATAGTGTTTTTATAAGAATTTAGCGGTGATGATCCGAGTATCGTACGCAAAGCCAGCCAACTTTACGTAACCTGCTAGACGTAATACCTCATTTTGCCATGCACGCTTTAAAATTCGGTCCAAGTGATGAATATATTAAAAGTACAACGATGGAGTACATTAGATTTTGTAGGTTTGATTTGCGTGTGTCTTATAATAGGTGTGCAATTCATTAATAGCGGTGGTGGTCATGGCTGGCCGACATGGTGACCAGCCAGGGAAGTAGTGAACTGATATTACGCCATAACGATAGTTAACTTTTTAAATTCGCGTGCAGTGAATGGAATGACGATGAATTACGTTATATTTTATGGATTTAGTGCGTTGTGTCGTATTAGAGCATTTTATTATAGATTTAGTGATGGTAGAAACGGTGTTTGTTACCAGTCAGGGAAGAGAAACCGATTTTTCCTATCAGATCAGTAAATATGGCTTCAAATTCGCCTGCAGTGTATAGATTAGAAGGACAATGATGGAGTACCTTAGATTTTGTGGATTTAGTTCGTGTGTGTCGTATAATAATGATTTTATAAGGAAATCGCGGTGATTTAACGCTACTGATAGCCTATGCAACCCCAGGTGAGGTGGGCTCATTTTAACATCTGCGCTCTGAAATTTGCTCGCTGTGGATATATATTAAATGTAGAACAATATATTACGTTAGATTTTGTGGGTTTAGTGCGTAGGTGTATTATATTAGCATTTTATTAAAGAAATCGCGGTGATTGATGGCAATGTTAGGCTACGCAAGCAAGCCGGGGTTACGTGACAAAATACCTCATTTTGACATCTACACTTTTAAATTCGCCCCTTCGTGAATATAATACTTTTAAAGTTATGTATTACATTGAATTTATAGTGGATAGCTCGTGTGTCTTATATTTTCTTTGTAATGAATGGATAGCAGTGATAGATATACTCTTGTGGTAAGCGTGATGTTGAGTAGTAGTGATGTTGAGAGAGCAAAGTGTTTAACAATACGGCCATTAAATCTGTTTTTATACCTTACCTAATCTTTCTTTGAATTTGTGCACAATTTTATGGGTTATTTCTTTGGTAAATTATTCTACGTGTTTGTGTGTGTGTGTGTCATTGGTTGTCTCTAACCACCTTTGCAGGTTTGCCGGACTCCATAGTGGATTGCCGCAGGTGTGACTCTCCCCAGACTTTCCACACTGAGTGCTTCCCAACATAATGGCATCCTCCACAATGACTCTGTCTTCCTGCCAGTCAATACTTCCTGTGGCCAGCCATTCTGCATCCCTCTATCACTCTAGGTGGGTCAGTGTGTGTGTGTGTGTGTGTATGTGTGTGTGTGGTAATTGTATGAATCTAATGGTATAATCTGAGTGTGTTACAGACTGGGTATATAATTATCCTGTAGGCCCTCTACAAAAGTTTGCCTAATTGATATGAATGGATTTAATTTAGACAAATGTACAATTCTGTTATCTACTTAAAAATCCCTATTGTGTATATATATATATATATATATATATATATATATATATATATATATATATATATATATATATATATTAATTTTGAACTGTTTTTTTTTTCAGGGTGAGGGTAGACAGCCAGCCACTCCAGTGATGTCTGTGTGGCAGGCAAGAAAGGAAATTGAGGTAATTATGACAATTCACTTTTACTACTACTACTACTACTACTATTACTACTACTGTCAATAATAATAATATCAGTAATACAATAATTCCTCTTTCTACGGTACATGTGCATTCCTGCAAACCTTACCTTGCCACAGATCTAAATTATTACTGTACACCGAAACCATTATAACAAGTGTTCCAACACGTTGAAAGGACTCACTGTATTGTATAAGGAGGAATTGAATTGAAGCTGTTGAAAATAATAGCTAAAGTACAACAATATTGGGAGGTTAATGTTGATTTTAGGAAGAGAAATTTGTCTGTGGAGAAATTACGTATATAAGAAAGTTTCTTGATGTATGTACATTTCTTCCGAGATGAATTTTTGTTCTTAGAATCTATGTTAACTCTCCAGAAATTTGTTATATTTAGGCCATTGTTATCATCAACAGTAAATTTGTAGCTGTTGACATGATCATGGTTTAAAGAAAACATTAAATTTTGGTTTAACATTTTTAAGAGGAAAAATTTGTCTGGGGAAAAATATGTATTTAAGAGACGTTCTTCAGTATGTAGGATATTTTCTCAATGAATTTCTGTTGATAGAATCAATGTTGACTCTCAAGAAATTGGTGTCATACTTGAATCATTATTTTCCTTGCCTATAGGAACTGCTGGTCACCGAGTCAACCCAATGGCACACTGCTGGTCATCCATCACCCCTCAGGAACGGAACAATTCGAGCCCAAGATATGCCCGGCAGGAGAACACCAATCCAGGGACGACTCGACACCGCCACCACCACCACTGCCACACGCCAAGATGGAGCCGTCCTGCCTTGCCGAGGAAGTGTGTCTGGAAGGAGGCTGGAAGTGTGTCCAGAAGAGGAACCGCAGATTTACAATGTCCGGCCCACCAATAAAAGTCGACAATTGGATGCAAAAGATGTTTAAACTTTTAATAAATGTTTAGTTTCTAATCTTGACTTTAATTTGTCAAAAAAATACCAGAAAAAAAAAAATCTTTGGAACAAGAAAAATCAACTCTTCATATAAATATATATTTATTTACAAAATGAGCAATTCTACTTACAAATACAAAAATACAATGGAGGAACCACAAAAATCCCCAAAATTAGACTATCTTTAAGCTGCGATTTGCACATATAAACACCCTCGCTCCCCCTAGCGGACGGAGGAGCGAATTTTTTAACATGATAGACAAGACCCTCCCACAACCCAGAATCCATGTGCAAATCTCACCTTAAACTTACTATATTTTGGGCCTAAACTGATCCCAAAGCACAACCCGGAACCTATGTGCAAATCTCACCTTAAACTTTTTTTAGGGGCCTAATCAGGACTTACTATTATTATTTTAAGCCTAAACTGAACTTAGTATAATTTTAGGCCTAAACTGATCCCAAAGAAGAAAAATTACAAACCTATAA
>JAHFWG010000469.1:53354-55854 GCA_020233015.1 Callinectes sapidus | reverse complement strand
CCCTCAACGCTCTGATCTTCTCCTGCGTCCTCCTGCACTTGGCGATATCCTCCTCCGTCCTGTGCCCCTCGTACCGCGCCACGTCCTCCTCGTCAAACTCCTCCACGGGCATCTTCGTGTGGTACCCTGCGGCGCCTCCTACCGGGTATCCTTCAGTCTCCTTCTGCGTGTGACGGGGGCTCTGTGTCTTGTGTGGGGACTGGTGCTGGTGGGCTCTGGGACGTGTGTGCGCCGGGGAGCTTCTGGCGGTGCTGCGGGTGGTGGTGGTGGTGGTGGTGGTGGTGGTCGTCGTGGTGGTGGTCATGGTGGTGGTGGTGGTGGATGGTCGTGGTCCTCTCGTGGTGGTGTGGTCCGCTACGTGATCACTCCCTTACGAGGACAGAACGACGAAGGTACAAAGAATAGGCTGTTTTTCCACGGACGGTGGCTATAGATAGGCAGGCACACACACGCACACACACACACACACACACACACACACACACACACACACACACACACACACACACACTGCTTATAGTCGCTGCAATCTAAACTGGCACTTTTGTATGACCATGAGCTTGCCGTGAATCTCTCTCTCTCTCTCTCTCTCTCTCTCTCTCTCTCTCTCTCTCTCTCTCTCTCTCTCTCTCTCTCTCTCTCTCTCTCTCTCTCTCTCTCGGGACACAACCTACCTCTCCCCCCCGCCTTGCCCTTCACGCCGTCATCGTCGAGTCCAGAGTCCTGCGAGGAGCCGAAGGACGAACACTCGGAGTCCCTGATGACTGACTCGTAGCCGGAGCTCTCCCCGTGGCGGCTCTCCCCCCGGGACCGCCTGGCGCGGGGCATCACCTGCGGCGGGGGCGTGAGTGGAGGGGAGAAGGGAGAGAGTGGGGAGAAGAAGAAAAGTCCGGGTTAGAATGTGTACGAGTAGTGTGTGTGTGTGTGTGTGTGTGTGTGTGTGTGTGTGTGTGCTCACCTTAAGTCCCACGCCGGAGTCCGCCCCTGAGTCGTACCCTGGATAGATGCCGGCTGTGGTGACCGGCAGGAAGGGGGGGAGGGGGGAGTCCCAGTGAAACCCCTGGTATCGCTGTCCCTGCTGTCCCTGCGTACCCTGCTGGCCCTGCTGCTGGCTCTGTTGCTGCCCCTGGGCCTGGTTCTGTGCCTGCTGTTGCTGCATCTGTATGGGCTGCTGCTGCACCTGTGCCAACTGCTCCCTGCTCTCTCTGCTCTCCCTGCTCTCCCTGCGGCCACTCCTGCTGCCCCTGCCGTCCGCCGCCTTGCGTGCCGGGGACTTGCTCTTCAGACTGCCGTTGGAACGCTCTGACTCAAGCTTCTGCAGGTTCTTGGCGTTCTTGTTCTCTGTGGGTTTGGCAGCGTCAGCTTCCTGCTGGTGGCCGCTCCGCGCCTCGCGCCCGCCCTTGTCCCGCGAGGCGCCGCTGCGGGACTCCCTAGAACGTTCTCTCTCCCGCTGCGACTTACGCTCGCTTTTGTCCGCCGCTTTGGCTGAGGAGGTCGGGGACTTGGACTTGTGGTTCGCCTTGGCACCCTTCTTGTCCTTGGAGGACGCCTTGTGCTTGGGGCTGCCGAAGAAGCGGCTCCAGCTGAGGCGCGTGGAAGTGGACGCCTCGTCTGCCTCTGTCTCGTCCTTGGCAGCGCCGCGGCCTGCCTTGTTGGGCAGCAGACACTGCAGCTTCTTCTTCCGCTTCTCCTTCTTCACCTTCACCTGCTTCACGTTGCTCTCGTCGTCAGACAGCGAGGCACCATTGCCCGGCAGCCGCTCCTGCAGCACCGCCGGCAGGGGCGCGGCGGGGACCTCAGCTGGGGCGGGGGTCTCCACTGCCTGCGTGGTCTGGGTGGCCTGTTGGGGGGGCGGGGTGGGTGGTGGGTCGGCGCGGGTGAGCTCACCGTTAAGGTTTGGGTTTGAGGCGCCGTCAGGCTGGCGTAAGGCTGACAGCGTGGTGAGGCTGACGTAGTTGCTGGGCAGGTATGGCATGATGTCACTCTGTATATCGTACAGCGGGTCGCCGGTCTCCTTGGACACCTCAGAGGCAGTGTCCTCGCCGTCTGTCCTCGCCTCGGTGGCCTCACTCTCGATCTCTTCAGGCAGCAGACTCTTCCAGTCCAGCTCGTACTCTCCGCCGCCGCCACCGCCGCCACCACCCAGCGTGAGGCTGCTCAGGCCGCCCTCCTGGCTGAAGAAGGGCTGGGGCAGCGCCTTGGGGTCCGCCTCCTCGCCACCCTCAGATAAGCTGGAGTCGTCCTCCGCCTGCTCCTCCTCCTCCTCGGCGTCTTTGGCTGAAGGAGAGTGGAGGGAGGTGCGGCCCCGTGGCGCCTGCTTGGCCAGGTTACGATAGAACTCGTGCAGCTGCTGCAGCTCCTTGAGGCGCCGCGCGAAGTAGTGCGTCTTGGCGGCAAAGTTTGGGTCCTGGATCATCTGCTCGTACCGCGAACTGCCGCACCGCTGGCCGGGGGGCGCCTCCCCTTCCTGCGGGGGGACAGGGGGATCGTAACTCACGCC
>JAHFWG010000354.1:59386-97525 GCA_020233015.1 Callinectes sapidus | reverse complement strand
TCTCTCCAATAAGTTAAGATGCTTTCCACCAGTGAGACAAAGGAGGGACGAGTGAGCACCATCAACGAAATGAGAAAATGACACAAAAAAGACGAAGAAATAAAAGATCAAAGATGAATATAGTCTTTTTTTTCTCTCTCTTTTTGTCTCAAGTGTCATATGGTTTTGTTCACTTCGTCCACCGTGAATGTTGATATGGTTGAGGGACTGTTGAGTAACGAGGTGGAGAGGAATAACAGTGGCGGGGGTGGGGGGAAAAATGACTTATTGTCGGATTTAAAGTCATGCCGTGTTTGTGATTGGTAATAAAAGGCAAATTGTGATGAATATATTGATTTGCCTTCTTTTCATCTATTCGTTTGTTTATTTATGTATTTGTTCACTTCTTTTCTTTGGAGTTATTGAATTTCTAACTAGAGAATTCAGTCAAAACCAAGATATCCTAGAAAAGTCTTTTATTTGACTTAATCATCCAATGAAATAACGGAGAGAGAGAGAGAGAGAGAGAGAGAGAGAGAGAGAGAGAGAGAGAGAGAGAGAGAGAGAGAGAGAGAAACCATACCCCATCCACACCAAGACAAACACGTGTGGGGGAAGGGGGGGAGGTGTCTTGCTGCTAACCATCCAGACAACATTATCTTCCAGCGCAGCTTTCCAAACCACCAGCCAGTCAAGCAAGCAGCCACGTAACGCCCAAACCCACTGTATAACTGTAACCCTAAGCTAATCCCATCACCAACAGCTAACTTAACAACCCTTATTGACACCAACCAGTTTGCCCCGGATGCCGCTAATGAGGAAGTCGAAGAAAGCACGGAACCCTCGATAGATGTGGAGGTGGACACTGAACCGACGGGGCCCACAACGACTAGAAAACCACCGACACGTCTTCGGCCAATGTCACGCCCCTCTCTCGCTGAAATAGCCAAGAGGCGTCAAGAGTCGAGGTTCAAGGCAAGGGATCGTGTACCGTCGTCTCCATTCAGTCCCAGGGTTCGGATCTCACGCCCCAACAGACCTCAGAGTAGTAGGGAGAGATCGACTACTGCTCCGTCCCTGAGTTTCCGCTACAAGACCCGCGAGCACTCGAGGTATGGTGTTGTTGCGGCCACGCCTGAACTGGCTCCCACCACACCCACGCCTGAATCCTCCTCCACCACAGCTGTGCCAGAGGAGTCTTCTAATACCACTACCACCACCACCGCCACTACCACTACTACTACTACTACCACTGAAACCCCGGAAGATCCACTGGAGTTACGTTTCAAGCCCAAAAGACCAACAAAACTCCACCGCTTCACCAGGGAGCCAACCAGCACCACCACGGCAGCCACACCCACCGTCACCACCACACAGGGAAGCTTCAGAGTCAGTGGTTTCCTTGCTACCACCCCCACCACCACACGAGAACCAGGTGATGCCTCCCCAAGCGGAACTACAGAGGAACCAAAGAGACCAGAGAAGGACACCAAACTGAGGTGGAACAAATTCAGGTTTCACTCCACCATATCGGCATCGAACCGTCCCTCGAGGTTTGAAAGACGACCACCCACAGGTTTCTCCACGGCCACTTCCAGTACGACCCCTGAAGAGGCTCCGTCTGAGGTATATCATAGAAAAGATTAGAGATGAATGGAGAAAGAGGGACAAACAGCACCCTTGGGCCACATCTTAACACCTGCCAGCACACACACCACTAATTCCACCTGCGGCATGCTTGTGTGGGGAGCCTGATGGTGAGGGAGCCACGTCTCACAAGGTCCTGGTGTGCTATGCTGGCTGTTCGTGCTATGCTTGGGGCTTCACATACTCACGCCTAATAATAAAAGCATAACTCATTAATCTATATTTACTCAGCTTCACTTGATCGGAGCTATTAAAGGACTTACAGTACATCATCAACAATTGACGGTCCAGCAACGACAGGATCACGTGACGCCGCAGGACAGACTAATGACTTGACTCTCGTCCGTCAATACGTATTTGTAATGTTCCCTTCAGCGTCTGGCGAAGGGCAAGGAGAGACATGACCCCTCAAATAGCAAAAGCAAGATTACACAAACAACTTGCTGAATGACCATAACTTCCTTTGACAATACAATATACATTCACAGAAAAAGAAATGACAAAGGGCAAGGAGAGACATGACCCCTCAAATAGCAAAGGCAAGATTACACAAATAACTTACTGAAATGACAAGAAAAATACCAAATGTGGAATGAGACAGAGCTGACACAGTATCGTAAGACTTTGAATGTGCTCTGAACAACCAGACAAAACGGGACGACGATGACAATAATGAACAGTATGAGAACCACAGCAACTGCCACAGACTGACTTCCTTGTTCTTGACTCAGTATAGTGGTAGTAAAATGGAAACTTTCGATATAAATGGTGTTCATGGATAATTCATATAACACAACCTTTATCTTCCTGCACTCTTCTTCATCTTGATTTGTTCTGATTGTCCAGTGATGTGTGTGTGTGTGTGTGTGTGTGTGTGTGTGTGTGTGTGTGTGTGTGTGTGTGTGTGTGTGTGTGTGTGTGTGTGTGTGTGTGTGTGTGAGTGTGTGTGTGTGTGTGTCCAGCACTTCTTCACCGCTCCTGCACGCACACATGCAAGTACGTTTGTATGCATGCATGTATACAAACAAAAAAAATCTTTAAGGAAATAAAAACCCATCCTCAACCTCCTGCGTAAAAAAAACATATAAAACTGCAGTGTAAAAATATCATTCCTTACCCTTCAATCATCATTTTCCTTCTCTTCCATCATTAATCGCTACACTATTGTAACACACACACACACACACACACACACACACACACACACACACACACACACACACACACACACACACACACACACACCATGATAACCCTCTAACACTCCCACTTCTTCAGGTGACGAACGAGCGTAAGATTGACATCGCAACCTTACTTCGAGAGGCCGGTATACAAGAGATCTCCCCTCGTCCCCGCCCTCGCCCCCGCCTTCCACTTCTAGAACGCCCCACGGTGCCTCGCCAGGGAATTGGCCTGATACCCTCTGTCGGGGAAAGTGTGAGGAACGAACGCCAGACTAAAGACAAGACCAAAGACACTGAGGAGGGACAGGAGGAGGGCTTCACCGACACCCTGCCTGAGAACACCACCATCTTGCCGCTGGAGGAAGGAGCTGAAGAGGAGACAGTCAATGATGAAGTGGTGACTACTCAGAACTTCCCAGAGGAGACCGAGACTGTGCTTCAGGAGGAGGGGTTGGAGGAAGAGGAAGCAACCACCGCGCTGTTCCCTGTGGTTCCTGAAACGACTCTAAAACCAAAGGAATCATCTTCAGCGACTTCCACTACTTCCGCTTCTACTACCACAACCACCAACACCACCACGGAAAGTCCCGCATCACAGTCACCTGCCGAATCAGCTGCCACAACTCCAGACGACCCTCTGCCGACTGTCCCTCCCGTGGAAGACCCCTCAGCGGTTCCCTTGGAGGCCGACATAGTGGACATCGAGTACTTGGACACTGAACCTGAACTACCTATGTACGATATCACGGTAGGTACCTCGGTAATGACAGCCGGCCATGCCCCACATTCCCCTGTGGGAGTGGGCCAGGTCATCCCCGTGGATCTGAAGCCCGAGGATTTCCTGCGACGTCCTGAAGCAAAGAAACCTTCAGCGCTTTCAGAAACACAAAACGATACAGAAGGCGATGCTGAGAGAAACACAACAAAGACCTTAGAGACTTTCCTTCCTGGTGATGCTGTGAACCCAGACCACCAAGCCAAACCTGAAGGAGACGCTGACACAAAGGCCACCGAGGAGGAGACCACAGTGCCAGAGACCACAGTGCCTGATGAGACCCTACCAGTTGAGCATAGAGTTGTGGAAGACGAGACCAAACTTAACACTACCCAAGACTTGGACACTGAGGACAAGACCTCCACGACTCCTTCACCAGCTTCCTCCTTCCTCGGCACTCTGTTAAACATCTTCACCCGCCCAGACAGACCCAGAACTGAGACACCCAACAGACTGCCTCCACGCACCAGACCTGGGAGACCTGGCCGCCCTGACAGACCAGGAAGACCAGGAAACAGACCAAGACCTGCCAATCGAAGACCAGGAAGCAGACCAAGACCCGGACAGAGACCATTCAGACCATTCAGGCCAGATGAGCCGGAGGAACCAACAGACGAAGAGGGACCTGAATCTGAAGTTAGACCTTTCAGCCCACCCCAGCAACCTAGACCAGATGACCCAGAACAACCAACAGGCGAGGAGGAGGTACCAGCATCTGAACTCAGGCCATTCCTACTATCTCAGCGGCCAAGACCAGAACCTCCAAGGCAACCTACACTGGAGGCGACGGTACCAGATGACGCTGAGGCAAAAGAAGGACTAGACCACCTGAATCCTGAAAATGCAGAAAACCTTAAACCAGAAGACCCGGCGCTCGAAGACTCTCTTGACCAAACTATACCAGAGGAAACAGAACCACACGAAGCAGAAGTGGAGAGTCATCTAGGGGCAGAGGAAGAGGATCCAGACCAGCCTGAACTTGCAGACCGTCCTAGACCCTTCCGCCCGAGACCACCGCTGCGTCATCCGTTCAGGACACGCCCTAGACCCACAGGCAGACCCGAATTCATCCCACCACGCTTCCGGTTCACATCTCCATCACCAACGGAGGACAAGGAGGGAGCAGAGAAGGTGGAGGATACGGAAACAGAGGTAACCATTGAAGAAGAAAAAGAAAAGCCCGTGTCTGAATTCCGACCTCCAGTACCTCCACCCACTTCACCACCACCACCTCCACCACCACCACCACCACCACCCTCGTCGTCATCACCAGTAGAAGAACCCAAGGACCCCATCTCCAGACCGCCACTGTTCATACCTCCCCCATCAAGAACAGAGCCTCCGTCGCTGAGTCCCATCATACCAACATTCCTTCATGGCGGAGAGAAGGAGACGCAACTTCCTGGCATCTCTCCCATCGCCCTCTTTGACCTGCCAGACCCAATCCATACCCCCCCCAGGCGACCATTCATCCCGCCACAGTCACGCCCACAGCAGCCCGCCACCATAGAGGGCCTACCGTCGGAGCCTGTTCTGGAGGGAGGGTTTGAAGGAATACAGGATGAAGGAGTGCAGCCAACCTTTGAACTCACTGATGACTATGATAATGAAGGAGAGCCGACCCTTCCACCGTCCCTTCCTAACCTCAAGTGAGTAGTAGTAGTAGTGGTAATAGTATTGGTGGTGGTGGTGGTGGTAGTATTGTAGCAATGAGTTTTGTCGTAAATATTTGTGGTAATGTATTAGAATGAAACAAACAGTAAGTACAGCAAAAGTTGAAATGGATGTTAATCTATAGATGTCAGTATTTGTCTTTCATCAAAAAATATGACGCCATTTTTTTTTTAAGATAAGAGGAAATAACCCTAAATTACAAAGACTAATTATATGACACTCTGAAATCATCTGAGGTCAGGGAATCTTGGTGTACTCCTTCTCACAAACTTCACCTTCCCCTTTCAGAATCATCCCCTTCGAGGCAGCTGATGCCGTCACACACCCTCACAACACCTTCAGCACTGACGACCTGCGCTCCACATCCCGCCCCTTGCTACCGCCCTTCTTGATTCCAGGCCGAGGTGAGCACTACAACAACGCTCTGTCGCTCCTTTAGTGCTCTCTAGTTTCTATTCGGTGTTAACATTTCTTTCAGGATCGTAGAGAAATTATAGTGTTGCTCAAAATTAAGTAAGCGTCTGTATTTATTTCTTTCAACAACTTTCCCTCGATACGAGTAGATTGTCAGCATATCAGAAGACTTAAGATAACAAAGTACGGTAGACAAGAAACGTTGCGTACAAGTGTAATGGTGAAAACGTTTCCAAACTATCCTAAAATAATAAATAATTCAAACTTGTCACGCTAATATTATATAATCTCTTTTGTAGATGACACAGCCACAAACCTGAATCCTGAAGACGTAGCTGATAAACCGTCTACGACTACCACCACCACAACCACCACCACCACCACACCCTCAACCACCACCACTAGCACCACGGAACTGCCCACCACAGCCCCTCGCCGCACCCTGCCACTCCGTCCTGCTCTACCACCACGCCGGCCAGCAAGCGAGGAGATATCAACACGGCGTCCCTTCTTGCCTTTCCGCCGGCCAGGAGAAAGACCGAGCCGCCCCCCACCTTTCGCTGCGCCACCACCATCCACCACAGAGGAGGAGGAGAGCGAGAGCAGCACCTCCAGACCTAACCTGCTGTTTGCTTTACGTGACCGCCCACCATCACGCCCGTCTTTCATCCCTCCAAGACGCACAACAACGGATATCACAGGAATCACCGCTGAACCTTCCAAAGCAACATCCTTCTTCACACTCCCACCCAGACAAACACCCCCACCACCACCACCACCACCACCACCGACAACACGCCCCCCACCACCGCCACCGCCCCCCTCACGCCCACCTCCACTGCCCATATCCTCCTTCCTCCCACGACCAAAGCCTACAACGTTGCTCCCCACACAAACACCAAGACCCATCGTGCCCAATGAAATACCCAACTTGTTACTTCCGGATGTGTTTGGACTCTCAGGGACTCCGGGCGGCTCCAGGTTCACGGCAAGCCAGGGAACGCCAAAGCCCATCGTACCGGTCAAACTTCCCCCAAGACTGCCTGAAATACCTGACTCAGTGAAGGACCAACTGCCCCTCGCCACGGACCCCATCCTGGCCTCAGGTAAGACAGGTGGCAGTACACGTATTTTGTGATGTAAGAAAGGGAAGCTGGTCAAGGGTAACAAAACAATGGAAATAGAAAGCTCAGGAGAAATGGATGTAGAAAGTTAGATTCATACACGGTAAAATGGAGATAGATAGATAGATAGATAAGTCGGTGAATAAATTGGCAGATAGATAGATAGATGAATAGCGGAACAGATGACCACCACCAGCAATATTACGGTCATGACCACCACTACTACTGTCATAACCACCACCACTTCCCTCCTCCTCCTCCTCCAGGTTTGCTCAAGCTCTCCGGCTGCAACATCTACGGACGCATGCACAAGGTGAAGGACAAGATCCCCGAGTTGTCTGGCAAGTGCAAGGAGTGCCGCTGTACCCCCGTGGGCGTCCAGTGCCTTCCCACATGTTAGCACCACACCCCGTCCACGCCACGCCTCCGCCCTCTCACCCAATCACCCGCCACCACAACCAACACAAACACCTGAGATTCCTTGAATAATTAGTATATTTTCACCCTTAAGTAACGAACATAAGAGGGCACCGTCCACCCCATGCCTCCGCCCTCTCACCCATCACCCGCCACCACAACCAACACAAGAAAGAACTATTTGACTGTTCAAGCTTGACATACGAACGTAAGAAACTAAGAAGCTGCAAGATGTTGTTATGTCTACTCGTGGCAGTCCCTGTATAGACACACCGCTGCCTAATTCCACCCAGCATCCTCATTCATAAACTTGTCTAATCTTCTTTTAAAACTCCCCATTGTTTCAGCACTAACAATATGATTACTGAGTCCGTTCCTCTCATCAACTGCCCTATTAGAGAACCAGTTCCTTCCTATTCTTTTAAAACTCCCCATTGTCTCAGCACTAACAATATGATTACTGAGTCCGTTCCTCTCATCAACTGCCCTATTAGAGAACCAGTTCCTTCCTATTCTTTTAAAACTCCCCATTGTCTCAGCACTAACAATATGATTACTGAGTCCGTTCCTCTCATCAACTGCCCTATTAGAGAACCAGTTCCTTCCTATTCCTCTCCTAAACCTGAATTTCTCCAGCTTGAACACGTGATTTCTGGTTCTATCCTTGTGGTTGATTCCAAGAACGTAGCTAATGTCTCCTTTTTTTTAACTGATTGACCTTTTATTGCATTTTTTCAGGACAAGATGGCAGAATAAAAGGAAAGTTGTTTTGTGTGCTTATTTCTATGAACTTCTTGCACCGCTTCCTTCCGAGCAGAGTTAGTTTGCGCCGTAAGAAAGATGTATACAAATACGTTGACTATGATTTCTTGCTACAAAGACCATTTTAGGATGGATATGTATGTTAGTGCTTTTTCTCGTTCATTTTCAATGTAGTACTGAGATATTGTGTGTTTTTAGAGAGAGAGAGAGAGAGAGAGAGAGAGAGAGAGAGAGAGAGAGAGAGAGAGAGAGAGAGATTTAATTTTTCATATTGTAATTGTATATATATATGTGTGTATTACTTTATGCTCAAACTAGAACTCACAACATTAGCTAAAAACTTGATGATCTCTCTCTCTCTCTCTCTCTCTCTCTCTCTCTCTCTCTCTCTCTCTCTCTCTCTCTCTCTCACTGAGCCCACAAAAAAATACGTCATATTATGCAATGACCTTTTTTATTAATTTAATGAGAAAATGAGGGCATTATAACTCACATTCAAGAATTACTGAACTGTACCAATGATGATGATGATGATGATGATGATGATGATGATGATGATGATGATGATGATAACAGCTTTTCTTTTTTCTTATACAGTCCATTTAAATAAAAAAAGGCAACCATTAAAGGCACCTTACCAGTTGTCGGTACATGTAAATCTATACCATTGTCTTTAAGCGAGTCAGTAGAAATCAAAGAAAGATATAACAAATTATATGATGAAAAAAGAATTCTCTCCCCTTAACACTCCCCACGAAACGATTACAACAGGATCAGTGATGAACACACACACACACACACACACACACACACACACACACGTCTCTGAGTATATAAAGGTGTAATTAATTAAGAGTTTCACACCTCTTCCTTTACTGGTGTGGGTGGAGAGTGAGTGAGGCAGGCGTGTTGAAGGGAATGTTATATAATACAAATACTAATTTAGTGTCACAGTCAATTACAAAATAGAACTGTGAATGATTAATTATAATATGTATTCGTATTGAATAAATGTTTTATTAAGAGATGTTTCATTTCTTCCACACAATAATAATAATAATAATAATAATAATAATAATAATAATAATAATAATAATAATAATAATAATAATAGTAATAATAATAATATCATTCAGTAACACACCACCACCTGCTGTACTAGACTTTATCATGTTCAGTCAGTGTGGGATACAAGGGGAGGGAGGGGGAGGGGTGGTGAATCCGACATCGGCGCCTCCCCACCCCACACCACCCCACCAACACCCGCCCTCCCAGACCCCATTGCCCAACCCAACCAACCAACCAACACAAAAAATAGAGTATCATTAATGTTATCTTTTATTAGAAACGAAATTAATTACAAAAACCAGAAACAATACATAAAGGTTAAAAAACAATACAAAAAGGATATAATCTTATGTAGAATAGCAAATGCACAAATCCTTTACACAAATACCAATAAATGGAATAAAATAAATGAATAGAAATAATAGAATAGAATAAAAGGCGTGTGTCAACTTGTACTGGTTGAGTGGTAAACAAACAAGGTACCCTATTGGTGAATCAACTGCAATATGACGCAATACCTAATATGTTAGTTGTCAATTCAGCAAAACTTGAAACCAAAAACAGTCTTCAGTGGCTAAATAGGCAATGAATAGCTTATAACAGCCTACTGTTTTATTACAAGCACACGTTATTCCACACTCATTGAGACACTTGTCCATACCTTAATGTTTCGCTGGTTTCTCCTGTCCTTCTCTCCTTTTCTTCCTACACTGTGCACTTATTGTTTTGTTTGTCTGTTTACCGTCCATGATGCAGCCTTGACTCGACTTTCATCAAGGATAATACTTTCATCACTTTTCCAGCAGTCACACACCCTGCAGGCCACCCGCAGGCAACACTCACTCACCTAATGTAAACAAACTGACGTGCATGTCACCCGTCTGTGGCCTCTGCCGCTCTTAGGTTTACTGGCTGACGGGGATCTAATAAGAACATTAGACTGGATATAAAAAGAGGAAACTACCTTCCAAAACTTTTTATTTATCCTTGTTAAGCAAAACTCATCTAATCATTCAGTAATATGTATTAATAAATTATTACTGTTCTTATTACATAAAAATAGCTGTCCATAAAGCTTAAAAATGCCCTCAAGATTGCTAACAAGGTTTACTTTCCTTGCAGCAGCTTACAGATACAAGAATTCAAGTTAACCATCCAAAATTTGTGTATGGTGGGTGGAAGTTCAACATCAGAATACATATCAAAGACAAAAGTAGAAAAAATAGCACCAATACTAAGAATACAATGACTTAAAGGTACATACTGACAATAAGGCACTTTCATTTAAAAGAGAGAGAGAGAGAGAGAGAGAGAGAGAGAGAGAGAGAGAGAGAGAGAGAGAGAGAGAGAGAGAGAGAGAGAGAGAGAGAGAGAGAGAGAGAGAGAATTCAGTATTCAGTTATAAGTAATGCGAATGTTGGCAATCTTGAAAGGTGACAATGTGAAGTCAACAAACACGTCATCACCTTCCCCAACATGAAGACTTAGGTTACTGAGTGGTTCCTCCAGCCCACTGCACAGACAGACTTTTTGGGGCTGCCTGGGGATCTTCAACCTATGAAATAATGAGGACAGTAAGAACTCATACAAAATAGTCAACAAAAGAAGCTGCAATGAATTGTGACACACTTAATGGTATAAAACAATCCAAATAAAACTAATACAAGAAAAAGGATGACAACAAGAAGCCAGACAAGATTGTAAAAGATAACCAAAATATATTATGACTGTCTAATGGTATGAATATCAAAGAAAAACTAACAAAAAGGCAAGTAAAAGTGACATTAGAGATAAATATTTGCCTGGAGAGTCTTTCCTCCAACTTAGTGGTATTACATATGAAAATAATGCCAGTTCCACCTTCCTTATCCATACCTTGCAGAAGTGGTGCCACCAAGGGTCTCGTACACCCTCACCACCACATCACCACTCTTGTCCTCCGCCAGCTTCACTGCCTCAATCATTGCTCCACTCCCAACCAGGCTGAACCACACTTCACT
The DNA here is from genome assembly GCA_020233015.1 of Callinectes sapidus. Lineage (NCBI taxonomy): Eukaryota > Metazoa > Arthropoda > Malacostraca > Decapoda > Portunidae > Callinectes > Callinectes sapidus. The sequence continues at coordinate 86,481 of JAHFWG010000354.1, read as the reverse complement.
ATCATGACTGTTTGGGTGAGGTCAGTGTGTTAGTGGCTATCTACACCCAGTCATCCATTTATCATATACTACAGGTCAGGAATAAATATATATACTTATACATATATATACTATACATACAGTACATGTTAAAAGTATATGGCATCTACCTCTTGGAGTGGAGTAGCATTCTTATGGCGAAAAAGGGATGGTATTCTCTGGAGTAAAATCATGTACTGTATATACTAAGTAACTCCCTCACATCATGCTAATCCAACAGCTTTTTTATCACACTGATTGGGGATGGGGAGGTGGACATGGTGAGGTTGAGAAAGATGTGGCTTAATATACACCATAGCTTCTGGCTAATGGTATTTACCTATTAAAATCCCTTGGGTTAAAATGTCACTACAGGTAAAAAAAGTAAGGGTAGGAAGGCTGGCTGCTTCATCAAGTAGAAAGCCATCTGTAAATACACATTCAGGGAACAATGGTCAGCTGCTGAAAGCCTCACTTACCTTACAGAAGTTGAAAGCAAAGTCAAGTTGTTGTTGAACTCATAGGCACATCTTTGTACTCTGGTCTTGTCTCCACAACCTAAAGAGAAAAAACTTTCACACTGGTTTCATATAGTAAGTACAGATAACACTATTAATGAACTTCATGAGCTCTCAGCTTCATCTCTATATCATGAAAGTTACTGGGCATTTCTAGAGGTATTTTCAAAATTATAGTGATAGTTTGGTAAAGATCTTACATCACCAATATGAACATCAATGAAAAGCAAGACATGTAAAAATATATATAATAAGAACCTAGAGTATTAAAAACTATGGGCTTTAATCTAACTTAGCCTTCGGATCTAAAGTGTGTAACCTTTGTGAGGCATAAGGGCATAGGAGAAGGTATGCTGTCCCATATCACACTTGGCATCAGGAGCCTTGGGTGAACGCAGCAAAGACAACATAAGTTTGCTTCCTCGTGCAGTCCAGCCATACTTGCAATCGTTCAGGACAGCCATACCAAGGTTTGGCTCTGAGAGATCAGCCCATCTGTCACAAGGTGCCACAATCATTACTATCATTAATCACCCATACCACAAAAGCCTTCATTATCATCACCATCATCAAAATTTAGCAATGCAGAATCTGATTCCTTCACCTGAAGATGTATCTTTACACAATAAAAAAAAATACAAGTGTGTATCTGTGCATCAAGCTACAGATAAAAGGCAAACTCAAAACTCACTTATGTCCACACACTTCAAACTTGGCCGAGTCCCACGAGGTGTTGCAGTACGTGGCACGCTCAACAAAGCCAAACTGGGAGTCAAATGTTGCAGTCCTGGCAAGTAGAGCAGTATCAAACAACACCTTGAGGAACTTGTGACTTTCATGCCAGTCCACTTTGCATCTGAAGACAAGGTAAGGAGTGACAGCTGAGAGCTCAATCTCCTGAGTGATGGATGACACTTCAGAGATTTTCAGACTCCACCTAAGCTTTACAACAAGGGGGCCACTTTGCACTACCTCCACTTCACTCGCCTCACAGCCACTCTCCTGCAAAGAAATTCATAGAGCTTCATCATTACCATCTTCTAACCTGAAATGCAATGGTATAGAGATAAGTTAACACCCACACACCCTCACACACATTCCAACAGACTCACATCTGACCCTCACCTTGACATTCAGCACTCTTCCAGTCTCCAAGTGGTAGTCCATGGTGTCCCAGGCATCCCAGTACAAAGGTACATCATCAAACAACACAAGCTGGTTCCCTTGGCCCACGTGTGTCCCTTCCCTCTTGAACACGTCCTGAGACTCACCAGCCACTCTCAAGCTCTCCACCTGACCAAAGCTGTTCACCTGAGCTCTCATGTACTGGTTTTCTAAGATGTAATAACTGTTCCTGAATGCTGTAGTAAAAAATACAAAGCAAATTTTAGTTTCACGTGTATGTATTTGAGCTTATCTAGCCATACTTAGTTAAAATGTATAAAACCTGAACTAAACATGTTGGCCAGTCTCTAACCAATATTCACCTTGTTTTTTTCTTTTATTCAAAGAAGGGCCATGAAAATGGGTGAAATGAAATTATCAAATCAATCACCAAATAAAAGACTGATCTTACTTAAAAACTTACAAAATATAGTATAATAATGCAACCAACAGTCAAAGTCACTCACAAACTGTAACTTGAGGTGGGGTGAGAGGGGCAGAAATCTTGCTCCAGCCAATCCCTGGTGCTTCCACTGCCACATAGTATTGCCCTTCCCCAGCAGACTGTTTCACTTCAGCTTGCTTTCCTTCCTCCTCCACTACCATCACCTGCCTCACTGGCCAAGGCAAGGTGTTGATTATGACCATCTCTGCATTTTTCTTCTTCCCTGGGTCTGTAAATATATATATCATGCATCATCTTTATTGCTGATGCTTGGTTAGTGTTCACAGTAAGTAGTAACAATATTTTTTTCTTGTGTGCTTCTTCATTAATTCATTATGAACAGATTAATCATCCCATGTAACTTTTGAATCCAACTGTCTTCCTGTAATATTCATTCTCATGTTCTACTCTTAACCTTTATTTTACTCATCCATCACCTGCAGTAATAATTTATTTTTCTTCTTTGTTAACTGTACTTATAACCTAATCATGATGTCTACGTCAGTCATCTGCCACTTTATCTGAGAGCCAGTTTCTTAATATCCTAGAAAGTGAACCTCTTCACTTTTGAAAGCATTACTTCACCTTCAAAGAGGAAAGGGTGGCAAGCTCTTTGCACCTCTTCAGTGCTGGCCATTGCCTCCTTGTACAAACGGTCAGCATCACAGTATACCAAACCAATGCTTGTGCCAGGAATGACATCATGAAACTGATTCAACAACACCTTTTCCCAGGCATCATGAAGCTTATCTTGATGTCTGCAATATACAAAATCATCACAAAGATTCTTATAAAATACAAAACATAATCTTTCCACTTAGGTGTCACACTGGTGATACAAAATCATAGTAATAAATGAAGCCAAAGAAGATGCAAACCTCAGTAGCTCTTCCTTTTTTATTTTCCCTTTGACACCCACGACAGCAAGGAGTATCTCAGTGTTTCGCAGGGAAAACTCACACATGCGATTCTGCTTCTTAGTTCTTGCCTGCAGTAGAAACAGAGTGGAAAAATTAGCCAAGATTAACTACTCACAATACTACACTTCAAATAATAAGTTTTCTGCACTTCTTAAAATGTAAGAAGAACCAGTGGCAGATCCAAGACGAAAAGGTAATCTAATAATTTGCTCCTAACAAAATACAGAGATGGTGTGGTGTACCTGTGAAGTGTAGGTGCCATTGTGCAGCTCCAAGTAGAGTTCACCCACCCAGCGGCACAGGTTGTGCTGCTCAGCCTCAAGCCGCTCAAAGAAGGCACTTGGGGACATGTGCTCCATCCTGTCACCACAAAACATTTGTCATCATTCAGTTATCAAATATAGATACATACTTACATAAAGTAACCACTAGAATTAATCAATACTGTTGACACAAAATAATGAGCAGAATGACCATCATCCTACTTTCTATCCTTTGATGTGTCACTCCTCAGCACAAACTGTCTCAAGGCCCCGTCACCCACCTTGGACAGCCGTCTACATCCTTCAGGCGGCGGCTGCGCTCCAGCATGTTCCTGGTGGGACCACCGCCTCCATCCCCATGTCCATAAAGGAAGGCAGAGGTGCTGACACGACCCTTGTCCTGCAGGTTGTTTACTGTGTGGATAGCTTCCTTCACTCTGTGGTACAGATGAGTCATGCTAAGGAACTGTGACTTATTGTTATTGCTTTACCAAAATCTCTAAAAGAGGATGACCAAGAGCAGTAATTTGAGAAATTAGAGCAGTCACCTTTCTTGAGAGATAAGCTGAATGCAGACAAACTTCCAGTAAGAAGCGCGTTGACAGAGAGTTGGAAGAGTTTGACGAGGCAAGGTGCAAGTACAAAGACACAGCTTTAGAGAACAACAGAAGGGACCCCATGAAATCCATAAGCCTTTTGAGGATTAAGCCTAGTAAGGGCATGGAAAACACCACTGCAAAAGACATTAATGAGTAGCATGAAGTGGTTTGAGTAAAGAAGAGGGAAGAACAAACCTTGAATCCAAAATAGAGCTTATAGCAATAGGCAAATAGGCAATACCTGTTTAGAATTTTATGCAAGAAGAATCTTGGGAATCTAGGATGCTAATGTTTTGTTTATCTTCCTTTTTGATTAGTTTTAGTACTTCATTAAATATCAATGTAAAAAAAATGTTATTATTATTGGATTACAATTCTATTAAGGAAAAATATGAAGTTTAAACATTTACTTTTCTTTGAAGGTCATAAATATGAAATATAAAATATATAATATATAAATATAAAAGTAAGTGTATCACCATCAAATTAGAGTTACAAGAGCTCAATGCCACATGTGTACCTTACTCTCAGCTCATAAGAGTCACCAGGAGGAAAGTGTGCAAGAACAGTGGAGCCATCCAGACCTTCCCATATGAAGTTATGGTGAGGGAATTTGTTGAACAAACTCCAAGACATCTTCTGGGTCAAGAAGCGAGTGATGCCAAAGTTCTGAAAATATTGTACCTAAGAGTATTTCTGTTTTGCTCTTCTCTGATCACAAAAATATCATTTTGTATATTACACACCTTACAAATCTGTGGGAACTGAGCTGAGTAACCAAAGGTGTCTGGCAGCCAAAACTCTTCACACACAGTACCAAATTCCCTCTTGAAGAACAGCTGTCCATACAGGAACTGCCGCATGAAGGACTCACCACTGGAGTTTAAACATTTACACTTTTAAATACATAAAGCAGCAACTGTTCACTCTGAGGAAAGAGAAAGCAATTTTCATCAAATATACCATTTGTACACACTATAATTTCACTAATTTTCCTATGAAAATCACAATTGGTGTCCATTGTCCTCCAGAAAGTAGTGTCATCGGTGCCATGGCATTCCTCACTGTGCGTATCAGAGACATCAACAGTGCCTGTAAAGCACAGTGCAAAACACAAACCTGGGAATGAGTCCATCCATCTCCACCCACGTTCCACCAACAGGAATGAAGCGCTTGGCCTTCACCAGCAGGCTGATTTTGTCATATAGTTTTGGATAGTGCAACTTCACCCATGAAAACTGCTGAGCCTGGAAAGTATGGGAACAGTATAAACCCAGAATGACTGATAGGATGATTGAGCTATTTAACAAGGTGTGGCAGTGAACTGCCATGTTGTTTGTTTACAACTCGTTCCTCGCCTGCACTCTCTTGATTCTTGACCCGGTTAGGTTTTTCTATTTTAGAAAATAGATAACTTATATTTTGCGTTAAAAAACGTGGTACATATTGGTGTGGGTGTTTTCTTTCTTGTGGCCATCTTCAAGATGAAGTGAAATATGACATATCAAAACATGTAAAAATCACAGTAACTAAAATATCAAACTTACACTAACATGTGTATTATACAATTAGTTTATCTCTCAGTCCTACAAATATGAACCTGTGAGCAGGCAAATTTCATCTCAGGGTATTCCTCAAGCAGCTGCACAGTTGAGGACCAGGAACGGGCACACTTCCTCTTTGTCTCTGAGTACGGCCACAGCCAGGCCGAGTCAATGTGACAGTTGCCAATCATGGCCACAGTGTGAGCCAGGTCTCCATTCTTCTTGCTAAAGAAAGTGTCAGCAATTTGGCTGGCCTGACTGGTAGGAGAAAGGGATGAGGCTTTACTTCAAATGTTTCATTAAATCAATATTTGTACTGTAGAAAATTTTCAGGAACAAGTATGACGAGGTCTGCTTATGACACAGGTATGGGTACTGTACCTGTAACTGCCAGTGATGATGGTATTTATCATGTGGTTTGCAGTATACAATGCTTGGTGAGCCCGAGGATCATTACTGTCCAGGGAAACTGTCATGTCATGCAACACATCTAAGTCTGTCAGCAGCTTGTACACTAACTTGTCACGAGTGCTCACTTCCACTGCCTCAAGCTGAAAGATACTATCCTCGTTGGGGGGACCTGCAAACATTTCCTTTACCATTACAAGGTTTATAACAGTTATGTATATTTACAACAAAACCACTTCCTTTGTAAGAAGAATAGGTTTATCTGGTACTGCTGCCAATCACATTACAATATGTACCATACACAATATACTTCTATGTACCTGGGACTTTGTGATTAGCATGTTAAGGGTTTCAAGGTTTGTTTGTTTCAATGTTAAAGAATTAGTTAGCAGAAGAAGACCAAAAAGTACTCACTGATCATACCATCTGCACCAGCACCAAACATACCACAACAGGCCATCTCAATGTAAAATATCTGAGTCTCCTGAGAGCCTGACCAGCATGAGCTGAGCATGTAGTCAGTGCGGCTCTGATCCGGCTCCAGCGAGCCAGTTCTATTGGCTCCTTTCAGTGGGCTAAGATGCACTCCACCAGGTGAGAAACCCTGTTGGTAATTTGTCTTACTTGGTAAAATACATAAAGGTGTAACAAATAAAGAAACTGAAAATGTCCCAAATATGGTAACATGGAAATTAGTTGCTGAATATTCAAATGATACAAGGAAAGGTAATAAAAGTTACCAATTCTCACCTGCAGTGGCTCTCCTCTGGCACTCCACAGCATGGCCTCACCCTGACTCACCCAGTGCAGCCACACCTCCTGCTGGACCCAGTCCACTGGAATGTTCACCTCTATCTACAAAAATACATTCCAAAGCATCAGCTGCATTCCTCACTGAAGTCATACATTACAACCATGTAGATTCTCCTTTCACAACTAGACTCTTTGAGCAGGTGTTAGATGAATACATAAGGAAATTTAAGAACAGTTGACGTACCTTGAACCAGTGTGTGCTCCACAGTGGACCAAAAGCTGCGCCAGCCTTTATTGGCTTGAAGTCCTGCATAGTAATACTCTTGAAGGTCCATTTTTCCCAAGTTTTCTCACCCAGTGGCAATTCCCAGTGGTACAGCCCTGCAAAGATGTTTAGAAAATATCACAACAATAACATTCACCTTTTTTCTTTTCTTTTTCCAAAGTAAAACCATTCTACAATCCCACTATTCACCTCAACAATCGGGGAGATATATATGAGCAATATATGGAGTTCAAAATCTAGGGAAATTTCCCTAGCGTTATTAGGCAGGTAATATGGGGTTCAAAATGCTCCTAACAGTGTGACTTAGACGGTTTACTGTGCAGTGGTATGTATTGTCTCAAACTGTAATAATACCCAGCCCAGTTATAATCAACTTACTGTCAACTTCTTTTGCCCTGGGGTACAGCTTCCCACGCAAGTTGACATCTTTGAAAGAATTGTCAGAAATGAATTTTTCAACACGTTCCTGGGCAGTACGCCAATGTTTGTGCTGGCTAGCTGTCACATCTCTCTCCATGGTGCTCTGAAATGAGATATAATGATAATCTGTCATTGCTGTTTCCTCGCACACCTTTCCCAGGACTATTGACACCTAATTATGCCACACATGTTTCTACTTATTCCCGACACATCATATCTATGCATTGGTTCTATATGAAGTGGTGTCACAGACATGATAGCAAGTTAACACTATATTGTCGGCAGGCGGTGGGCGTCACCAGCACCAGCTGACAGCGTGGCCATGGGCGAGCGTTGCTAGGCAGGCGTGCAGTGGCCAACAGAGGAGAGTTGCCACTTTATTAAACATTAACATACTCACAACTGAAGATAAAACTATGTATACTACATCCTGATGAATTGTACCTTTCTAAAACAAACACAAATCAATCACTGCAGTTAAATGGTGTACCGCCAGTCAAGCTCAGTGACACGTTGTTCTTGTTTGCCTGCCAGCAGCTGACTGAGCGTCTCAGCGTGAGGTAGGGGTGCCTGGGGTGGGTGGACCAGATGGCTTTAACTGTACGTGCGTTTGATACATGTAATAATGAGATAGCCTCATCCTGTGCCTACAATGAAATATACATATATGTACCATTTCACATATTTAGGGGACAATTTTGTATATTCTTTAGTTTAATGAGTGAGTGAGTCCAAACACCCGAAAATAGGGATAAGCTGGCTATGATGATATATGCAGTTCCTTGGTGTGCCACACAAGATTGACCTGACAGGCATTACCATCACACCCTGATAGATGCTGTCTCCAGTACAAATAACTATTGTATATGTGATATCTATTATCCCTATTCGAAAAACTATTTGTTTGCATGTGTTCCGAGGTTTCACTACGTTTATTTAATATATCTTTCATGTTTTTCCTTGCATTTGTTGGGCTAGTTTCTCTAGTTCTTCATAGTTCAGTATCCTTTGTCTGTCTTCTGTTTACATTCCTTTAAACATGAATAGGGTTATATGAGAGATAAGTGAGCGACATAATCTCGCAGAGTGGAGGAGGCTGAGATGCGCATGTCCACCACAGGGTCAGTGGGTCCGCTCACCTCACCGCTGTACCATTTCAGAATAATGTCACTATATGCCATTCTCTTTTACTCAATTTTTGCTACAATAAAGCACTATTCCATTGAAAAGTATGTGCCGTTAAAAATAATGGTCATCAGCTGTGCGGAACGGAGCGAAACGAACTGGACCAGCATCAACACAGCGTTTGGGTGCCAGTGCCAGTGTCAAGGCGGGCACTGCCTCACTTCTGCCCGCCAACACTCCTAATACTAGTTCACCCTCGTGTGCAGGAAGAACACACTAACAACACACAGCTAGGTACTTCAGCACACCGTGGATCTTACATGTATTTTCACACTGCAAGAGAAGAAATTGTGTGTCCTTTGAGTTGGGTCAATGGGGATGAAGCATTCCTAGCCACCAGTGATATCCCATTCTTTGCAGTTCAATGTGTCCTCTGCATGTCCTAGAATGTATCCTCACAGTGCCCGTAATGGTGCCAACTTGAATCTGTTCACTTGATGCCATACAAGTTGCATCTCTGATACCCTTTGTATGGTCAATTTGATTCTGGATTTTTTCTTCTGCAGTATCAAAGGTAGGTCCCATCCTAACATCAGCAATAACCCCTCCTTATTTTTCATGATAAGAGGTGACATTTGACCATATTCTACCTTAACCTGCCCAAAAGCCTCCCTTTCCTACCAGGTCCCCATGTTTATTAGGAGTTTGCAGGGCCACCCCTCTCTGGGAAGGGTATTTCTAGGGCAGGGAAGGTCAAAATAGGCTCTCTTCTGGTCCATTCTGATTTGTCGCCTAACTCTGAAACTGATAGAAATAGAATGCAGTGTAATAGATAGGTAGTAAAGACAAGGGATACACCAGCCAAGCATTACATAGGACTGCAAAATTGATGATGGAAAATAGGAGTGGACTGAACAGTGTACCCATATGGAACTATTAAAAAGTGCCGGAGTTAATTTTGTTGTTCGGCCCCCCATATCTTCTGTCAGCCTATGTCAGCCTATTGTAACTGATGAGATTGCAATTCTGTACAATGCATCCACTGGTTCCAGGATGACTAGCTCCCGGTTTAAGAGTTCTCGAGTGGCTGTGCTGCTGCTGGGAGGCGTCAGTGTGGTGGTGACTGTCATGTACCTCCATCTGGCCTCAGAGGTTGCCCAACTTCATACTTCAATGTATCCCAGCTGTGAGTTAATCATGTCTCTTGGAAATGAGGTTCTTTTTATTGTCTTATATTTCATACCTAGATATTGTGTTTTATAAGAGTGATATGTTGGAAAAATATAGAAAAATTGCTTGGAAATCATATTCTTTGTAACTTCATTGATGATTTGCAATATAAACTGAAATTGCCTCTCAAGAAATGGCTAAAAAATGGTCTTTGTAACTGCAGCTGCCATGAGCTATCAGCAGCAAATTGCTCAATTTGGAGGAGCAGGAGGAGCACTAGACCTCAACAGTCTGGTAGTGATCTACAACAGAGTCCCTAAGACTGGCTCCACCTCATTCATTGGACTTGCTTATGATCTCTGCGCCAGGAACAAGTTCAATGTTATCCACCTCAACACCACCAAGAACACACCAACACTCTCTCTCACTGACCAGGTGTGATTCTCTCTCTCTCTCTCTCTCTCTCTCTCTCTCTCTCTCTCTCTCTCTCTCTCTGCATGTGTGTTGTGACTTGTGATGCCTGTTCATATATAGATATTGTTTTGGGTCTTCAGAGAATGATTATAAAGTAAAAAATAAAGCTAAAACAATACCTAATTCACTTCATAATGTCTTCTCTGTCTTCAGATGCGATTTGTGTACAATGTGTCAAACTGGCTAGAGAAGAAGCCAGGGATATATCATGGACATCTTGCCTATCTTGATTTTAGTAGGTAAGTAATGTAAGTTAGTAGTGTGTGTGTGTGTGAACTGAATGAAAAAGAGAACTGTATCCTGAATAAGGCAAGAAAACATGTAAGCTAAATAAATGAATAAATGAGGAAAAATATTTGGTAGTAAGGATGCCATTGCATTTTGTTCCTCCATCAGGTTTGGGGTGAGTCGCCAGCCTATATACATCAACTTAATCAGGAAGCCGCTGGACCGCCTGGTGTCTTACTATTACTTTGTGCGCTACGGAGATGACCTTCGACCCAACCACATCCGCCGCAGAATGGGAGATAAGATGGTGAGAGAGTTGTGGATGGCATGTTGTTATCACTGTTGCCTTTTGATAATGTTTGTCATTTCATTTGTACTTGGTAATTCTGTTCTCTACCATTCATTGTTTCGTAACCCCTTCAGTACTGGGTCAATTTTATCTTCTGTTTTGGGTATGGTTAAGTGATTTTGTTAAGATTAATGGCCAGAGTCTATACTATTTTGATCCCCACCTGATTATCTCAAACTGTATAAAATCAGCAAATAATAAGCAGAATAAATATGAAAACACGTCCCATTAGTGAAGAGAGTAATGGTAGCTTTTAACATTTTTCACAACACAGACCCTGGATGAGTGTGTTGTTATGGAACACCCAGATTGCTCCACAACCCACCTCTGGATTCAGGTTCCCTTCTTCTGTGGTCACCATGCTGAGTGCTGGTTAGTATTCACCGCTAAACTACTAATGAATGATTTACTAATATTTTAGAATTCAGGTTCCAAATTAATCTTTTACTCTGATATCAGTTTACTGTTCCGTTTCTCCTTTTATTCACCTGAAAGAGATCAGGTTTAGTTTATTCTCAATTATGATGTATATGTACTTTCAACTTTTTTTTATTCAAGTCCTCAATGATTTAAGATGTATATATATATATTTTTTTTACTAATTTTTTGACATTTTTATGAGGCTTTTCCATTTAGGTTTAAAATAAATCAGTTGGTTTTCCAGAAGCAGTGCAAAGCATTTGATTCATCTGTGTCTTAGGTTAGTAAGAGAACATTTTCAGTGCAGAATGTATTTATCATACTGTTTCTGTACAGGGTTCCAGGATCTAACTGGGCACTGGAGCAGGCCAAACACAACCTGATCCACAAGTACTTTTTGGTGGGAGTGACTGAAGAGATGGGGGATTTTGTGGCCATGCTGGATTATTCTTTACCTCGCATCTTCAGGGGAGCGTATGACTTGTATCTGTCAGGTACAGTTATAATGACACTCCAGCCCACATATTGGATGCAGTCTGACATATGAAACCTCAAATTAATGAAGCCAAACTAAAGATTTCATTGTGACTTGGTTTATTAGATTTTAGGATCTAATGTAGGTATGTCAATGAAGAAAGGAAGAATATTTGCAGGTGACAGGAAGAAATGGAGTATGGTTATGATTGTACTAGGTGGAATAAAATGTTCTGCTGTCTTGTAATGTCTAAATGGGAGATATTGTATACCAGAAAGGTGATCAAAGCTAATTCTGCAATGATGCTAGTTATTGTTTCCAACTTTACACCCTTTCTATATATTGCAGGTGTGAAGTCACATTTACGCAAAACTGTGAAGAAAGTCCTTCCTTCCCCAGAAACCATAGCCAAGCTTCAAAACACTAAGGTTAGTAGTCTGTAAATCACACTGTTACTGTTTGAAAACATAGTTTTCATAACTTCATGCTAATCATATCCCAGTACTTAATAGCATGCAGGAAGACAGTTGCTTTTACTTCAGTGTTAGCCACACATGTCATTAGAAAGTTATGTATGATCAATAAAGTTATACATTGGACCACCACATGTTGAATATAGAAAATTGATTTCTGTTGGTCATGGTATATAATATAACACATTTTAATGTACTTCTCACACATTGCTTTTATTTGTATGGTATTGAAAATAATTTGGCATATCCCCCAGACTTTAAATTTGACATATTGTCATTATTAGTAATTGGTTTACATATATGTACAGTGATCATTTACATTTTTTGCATTGAAGGCAGGTGGCACCCAATATTTTCAAGAAATTTGAATACAATACTCTTGTGTTCATATTTTGTAATAATCCTGCAGTTTATTTCATATGATATATCCAGCAATATTTTTTATTTCATGTACACATGCAGTGACTTCTGTTTCAGGTATGGAGATTAGAAAATGAGTTTTACAACTTTGCTTTAGATCACTTCCACTTCCTGAGGAAAAAGACCTTAGTGGAAGCAGGAGAAGGTGGACGTCAAGTGGACAGAGGCCAGAAGTTTGCCTATGAAAAAATAAAGCCCAAAAGAAACTAAGTGATTACATTTGATGTGGATCTTATTTTGAACAGATATGTGTTTATTTGTAGTGCTTCAAAGATGTGTAAACTGAACTCAAGTGCCTATAACTAGTATGTAATTACTTTGATTTGCTCTGAGTGTATGATATGCATTGTAATTATCTAATATTACAATAGGAAAATTTTGCTGTTGAAAGAATGAATAGCAATGATTGATAATACAACACAAATTAGCATATGCTTAGTCAGAAAATGAGATTAAGTATTCTGTATAACTCTTGTGCATTGCTGTACCATTACATTGAAGATCAGACATAGTTAGTGCCTGCTGAATACTCGTCAAATATCCTTTTACCTTTAATACCAACAGCATATTTCAATTATGTATGGCAAAAAGAGATAAGCCTCTTTGGAATGTTGAGTGTATCTATTTCTATTATTTTATCATTATTATTATTATTACTATTTTATTATTTTATGTATTTGTCCATTTTTTCTTGCTTATCAATTTTTATAACCATTTCTGTAATCTCAGGGTGTGACATAAACCATTTTTGGTGTCTCAGAGGAAGCACATTGGTAAACCCACACATTTACAAACACACTCACAGATGGGATTGTTTTTTTTTTTATAAGATCACAACCAGCCCACATTTTTCTCTTGCAAGTGAAGAGAGAAATTGGTGTGTAAAAGAAGACTATCCACTTGGTGCCTAGGATTAAGATGGAACCTTTAGGTTGTTAACCAAGTGAACGCTTACATCACTGAGCCGAACGTAAAATAAAATAGACAAATATTATTATAAAATTTACTCAGTCCATTCATATTGTAACACTTGAGTGCAATAATTATATTTAGAACAAGCCAAGTTCAATAATTATTGAGATATATCATTAAAAGATGTATTTCTCCAATGCAGAGAAAGTATAGGGTAGTGTATGATAATAGTAAAGTGACACAACAGTATTCAAAAACCTCATGTATATTTTAGCATGTTTATTAAGTGAACACTGTAAATATTGTCTTGTCTTGTACATAATACTTTGTAAATTTTTGTAAATAGTTTCTGTGCAAGCAGTGAATGACAGTGCAATAGAAAAGCACTACAGTTATAACATTCACAACACAGTTAACAAGCTACAGCAAAGTGCCAAGCATATTCATAGATTAACCTTGATTCAGTAGGAGATACCATTTCAGGAGGAACTGTGTAATTATTAGCACACCAAATGCAACTTTTGATGTTACTGTCTTCCGCAAAATTTGTACGCTGATGGCCTAAATATCTACTCAATTGCTTTCCATCTTCCTGCAGTGTGAGTGAGGGACTATACAGCCCCTCTTGTACTGAAAAGTGATGTTCACTGTACTGTACTTGATAAACAAACTGCCTGGCTCTATTTTGCAATTAGGTCACGACACATGCTATTGTATAGGTATTTGTAAGCCAATGACTTATGTTGTGATCATGGTTAAAGGGGATACATCAACTGTGGATTGAAGTATTGTAGATGTGTTAATTTGAGTAATTTTAGATTACTATGTTGTAGTTCACTTTTTATATGATGCTCTGTGAACTGGAGGACACAAACTGCTTCTAAGCTACTATCAGCTAGATGTGCTTAGAGGTGGTTGCCATCTCATTTGTTTGATAATGTTAAACTCTGTTTGAAAGACAGGCTCCCTTCTCTTATTATGTATGGTTGCATTATGTACATTTGGTCTTCTGCCAGATAAGAGGAGTGGCACACAAGGAAAGAAGAATGTATCAAAATAATAGAATTTGTATGAATACTCAAAAAAATCTATTCTATAAAACCAACATTGTGACTATTAAAACACCAAAGTAATTCAAAGAATGTCAATCTTCTTAAAGTCATAATTTATGCATACACTCTTCTACACGATTGTCCCTGGATGCATTCCAAACTTTTTGTAGGTTTACATTATTTTGATATTTCTTATTTTGCTTAGAATATTTTGCATTTTCATGACATATATGTAAAAGTATGCATGTGTTAAGATAACCATCAATGTACCCATATTCATGCATAAATATCCCTATTCATAAAGTTAAGCTGCTAGATAGTTCATTGGAAGAACCTTGTGTGATATTTTTATGTGTATTTAACAGTTTACTTGGTTATACATCATACTGTTTGTGTTGCTTTGGAAATCCACAACCACAGCCAGGTTCCAGTGGTGGTGGTTTACTAAAGGTAAAAGATAATTCACATTGCTCAAGGTTTCAGATTTCAACCACTCACTGTTCTCATCTTCCTGACCCTTAAGATCCCTGTAGTTTAGTGCTCCCTTATTTTTTTTTATTTATTCATTTTATTCCATGTGTCCATTAGTCTTTCACACTCAACTCAAGCAAAGTCATGTTATGTATTGGATTACCTTTGAACTTGCAAATCACAGCAGTGACTTCAATCAATTGCCAACTTAATTATCAATCATATTATCTTATTTAGAATGAAAGATGCAACAGCTCTCTCTCTCTCTCTCTCTCTCTCTCTCTCTCTCTCTCTCTCTCTCTCTCTCTCTCTCTCTCTCTCCACGCCCCCATTACCATGTACAGCATCCAACATACATATATTTAAAGAAGAATTTGATAAACATAGGTAAGAAGAGAGAACACTGTGAGCCCTGCTTGATCCCTGTAATATACAACTAAGTACATACTGCATGTCTTAAAACACCTAGAGAAAGCACAGGGTATCATGCTAAATAGTGACAAGAGACGCAGGAAGATAGGAAAGTGTCTCTGTGATTATGTCACGACCGATAGTCTGTTGATGTTACAAAGATTGTTATTTACGGGTGTCATTTAGAAGGTTATCCCTCGAAAAAAAGGCAACAACACTCAAATGTTTTACATATTCCGACTTGTCACATACTTTAATCAATACCACAAATATCAAGAGATTTCAAACATTAGTGATAATAAAGATTTTTAAAAATAACATTCTGGAAATTGTTGAAACCTTGAACCACATTAACACCACTGAAATGTCCTTCTGCTAACACAAACCTGCTGGCAGAATTTATCCCAGTGAGGAGTGAGTGTCACTGCATATGTAGTTAACTATTTAGAAAATGCATACAGTACATGTATTTAAGTGAGTTCATGTGTTCACTACATTATACTAATGATATATGTCTCATTAAGTAGGGTTAATTCTCTCTCTCTCTCTCTCTCTCTCTCTCTCTCTCTCTCTCTCTCTCTCTCTCTCTCTCTCTCTCTCTCTCATAATATCTAAGCATCAATTTTCTATGAACATTTTATTTAACACACACAGGCAGAGAACATGAGCGCACACACACACACACACACAAGGAGACAAAGAGACTAGAGTAATAGTGGAAGATGATTAGGAGTAGAGGAAGAAAACAGCAAGGGTGTGGAAGTTAAAGAAATAGGAAGAAAAATGTAAAAAAAAAACAATAATAAATAAATAAATAAAATAAAATAAAATAAATAAAAATACAAGAAAATAGGAAAATAAGAAATAAATAAACAATAGGAAAATATAATTAAAAAACAACAATTAAAGGAAAAAAAACTCACTTCCACTATTGTCTATTAGATATGAAGTTAAGTAGATACCTAATCTATTGACGATATAGAATAATTCACATTATTTCTACCGCCATGAAAATAACTTTGATAATCCACGGGTGTTTTCGCTAGGGTACGTTTAGAGTTCAAGTACACACGCAAGGTGTAGACTGATTATGTTACTAATTCTGCCAAGGTGGCTGCTGTGGCGGGGAGTGCTTGCCAACACGTACCACTCATGGCATTGACCCCGCCGGCTTCCTCAACGCACCCAAATAGAGACAACAGCTGTACGAAAATAGCATCCACTACAATATGCACGACACCTTTGACGAAGATTACTACAAACTGCCATTAGCCCTATCTTGTTAGTACGCTATTTATATTTTGTGGTTAGGGGGGAGACCTTAAAGATGACAGGCGCTCTCTCTCTCAGGCATGCTGTCTTTTCCCAAGTAGTCAACGTGTGTTGACCTCCCATTGATAGTTCCATGACTGTCATCTTAGTACTTTTTTATTCTTTATTTTATTCTATTTTATTATTTTTAGCAGTACAGGGGTCCGGTGAGATGTGCTGGGGGAAAGAATGCTATTATGGTCATGTTTATAAGCTTTTTGCCGTTGCTGACGTTAATGAGAGAAAATTGTTGGACTAGTAGTAACTTCTGATGTAAAATAACAATAAAAGAAATAATTCTCTATAGAACACCAACTTCCGTGGTCTCAAATACTAATATATTATATATATTTCATTTTTCAAAGCACATTCCAATGTCACCTTGAATCCTATGTGCTGTGTTCACTTTCACTTGCTACTCGCTCATTGAATAATGTTTGCATTTCCGGCCCGGAATACCAGACACATTTCTGAGAGCGTTTGGTTCCTTATGCTTTTGTATGAGTTTATTTGACTTGCGGGTGACATTACTGAAAACGTCTTATGTCTAATACCTACTTGGCACGTGCAGGCTGCTTGTGACTGCACTCACGTCACAAGTGCGATACAAGCAATGTAACAATGACGTTGCAGAAAAAAGGTAGCCAAGGGCGGGCCAACCGAGGCGTCAGGCAGCGAGATAGGACCTTGAGGATCCTTGCTTGCTTGATTCAGTCAGTGATCCGCAGCTTGGCAGAGGCAGTGGTAGTGTGTGCAGCTGCCTGAGTTCACTGCACTCATCTTCACCATCTCATTGAAGCGTTGCAGTGAGTATATTATCATTAAAGATGCAACATTGCGTCCGTTGTTACTTTCTTTGATATCTTTTTTTTTCAAGGTCACATGGCTACTTGGTTTAATGAAACATGATGATATTGTTCTACGAAACTGATGCTTGTGCACCGACCTTCTTCAGTGTGCTACATATGTACACTTTCCTTTGCTATGTCATACGGTGCTTCTAAAGGCAAAGTTGGATAAGAATATGAATTGTTTATGGCAGCACAAGGCGAGATGATGGGATGTTGGGTGTTAATTATACAAATATTGCAGTCTAATAATAATAATAATAATAATAATAATAATAATAATAATAATAATAATGATAATAATAATAATATAGCGTGTGATACGGACTGGAAATGGTTTTGTTCTTTGTTAAAGGAATAAATAGGTAGTAGATATGAAGTGGTTAAGTGAGTGAAGCAGTGTGAGCGAGAAGAGGGTGGTGTTATCTATTGCGTCATGACAAGAGTTGACAGCGGAGGTATTTCTAACCCTTTAGGCTGAGATAGTACATGTTCTTCTTTCCGTTGTTTGACGTTACGAGATGCACATCCTGAGGTAAATACATACAGTTCATGTGGCCATTCAACGGCGATTACAGACTGGCATTAGCACTGTCTTGCATGTATGTTGTTTATTGGTGGTTAGTGGGAGACCTTAAAGATGACCGGCTCTCTCTCTCTCTCTCTCTCTCTCTTAGTAGTCAAGGTGTGATGGTGAGAGGAGTGGTAATGTTGACCTGCCATTGATAGTTGCATGACTGTCATCTTAATACTTTTTGAGCAGTAAAGGGGTCCGATGAGATGTGCCAGCTGGGAGGAATGTTATTGTGGTCATGTTTATACGTTTTCTGCCGTTTCCGATGCTATTGAGCAAGAATTGATGGAGTAGTAACTTTTGCAGGGTGGCAGTTGTCTTTACATAGTATTCTGAGTAGTATAGGAATATGATTTGCATGGAGATATAAAGGAAAGAAGTAATGAGTGGTGTATTTTCATTTCCTAGCATACATTAAATGAATAAATAAATACCAGGGAATTATGGGGGGAAATGTTTAGCACTGCAAGGGTTAAGATCTTGTGTTTGTTAAGTATGGTTACATTATTGATAGAAAATCGATGTACCAGAAGGTTGTGTATTCAAAGGGGCATGCCTACTTGTCTAAGATATAAATGCATGTGCACTCACTGTCTTCTGCTTGTTTTTTTTTTAATTGAAATTAGTCTTCATTGACATAGTAGTTTATGTGAGAAAGAAAGATTAACAATTTCTGTCATTTTACTTATAACTTGTGACTAATTTAAGAAAAAATATAAGTATGCCTTTCTTGTGTTTGAATTGTGTTTTTTTATTACTTTTCAGTTATTAAAGCTTACCTGAGAATGGAGATAAGACAATGTTAATCATTCTCCCATATTTCTTGTCACCAATTCAATATGTATGGCTCAGTTTTCTGCATCATACAAATCATGAAGTGTGACACATAGAAATTAGCTTGGTGCCTCCATTCATCGTGTGAAGCACACTTTCCATTTCCTGTGATGTGTGATATCACCAAACTTTCTATCATGATTTTTAATGAGCTAGCTTGATAACACCAGTGTTTTCTTGCCGTGAGATAAGATAGTGAAAATTTATGGTTGTGTATGCAAGTGAAAGTAAATTGGGTGTTTTTTTGTTGGGATTTATTACTCTCTATCTACATTAAATTTATAGCTGCATAACAGGCTGGAAGTCCCACATATGACCCAGACAAACCACCACACATCACACTCAGACACACATCATTCACACTCTCATCTCTCATGAAATACCAATGTCTGCTTACTGAAGAAGGGATGATGTGTTAGTTAATATATTCATCTCATCCTTCCTATTTCCAGATCCCTCAAGATGATGGCTCACAAAAGGCTGCTTCTTGCCTGTGGCTCAAGGCTGGTCTCTCACAATGGCTCTTTTTCAACATCTACCACAGCTCACAAGAGGTATATAAAGTATTCTGCTGTAGTGAAGGGTTGTCTTAAGTCCCAACTCATTTGTCCTTTGTTCAGCGCAGGACAGTGTCTTTTTAAAAAAAAATGATATTCTTATATGTAACTACATTTGGTCACCAAGTCTATTATGGAAAAGTTTATGAAAGGTGTTCTCTATTAGTCTGTGTGATAATGTATCTCGATCTCTCTTGTGTATGATTGAGGTGTAAAAATTTGTTCATTATACATAGTAGGAAAATATGAAAGAAATTGATATTAATGATTATGATGATAATAATATGTACTAATGATAATATGGTTTAACTCTCTTATACTGCTGCTTCAGCTACAAGCTAGTGGTGGTGGGAGGAGGTGCTGGAGGCTGTGCCACGGCTGCCAAGTTCTCCTCCAAGCTGGGTGCCGGCAGCGTGGCAGTGATTGAGCCAGCTGATGTGAGTGTGGCACTGATGGGATTCCCCGCTGTATTGTGTACTGTATTTCAGGAATGATAGGTTAGAAATTGTGTCTTCATTCCAATATATATACCATTTATTGGATGAACTTCTTAAATACAGGACTCTGCTAAAAGAGACCTTCATTACACAGTTTTAATGCTGCTACAGTGTTCAGAGATATCTTTTTTATGGTGTTGTTATGTCCTTGTAACACACTGAACATTAGCTTGGAATGTGATCCACAGACCCACTACTACCAGCCCATGTGGACTCTGGTGGGTGGAGGCATGAAGAGGCTGGAGGACTCTGGCCGGCCCATGAGTCAGGTATGTCATCACTATCATCAACATTGTCATCATCGTCATCACCATTATTATCATCATCTTCACCATCATCGTAAGCACTGTTATCGTCACTATTCTCATAATATCCGTCTTTCCTGGGCTTTCTTTCACCATCATTTCCTGAGTAGTTCCCCTTACCCAGAATCTTGTAAGTGTGTATTAGGTTATATTATTCTATTTAGTATATACATTATAGGAAAGTAATATGAACATGACATTTCCTGCCCATATCCTCTTGTTTTTTCTTAAATTATCATTCAACTCTTCATGTCAGGTCCTCCCCAAGAAGGCAGACTGGATTAAGCAGCGAGTAGTGACCTTTGACCCTCACAAGAACAAGGTCATAACTCAGGATGGCCAGGAGATCAGCTATGAATTCCTGGTGGTTGCTCTCGGTATTCAGCTCAACTACGATCAGGTTGGTTGGTGCTTTGCCTTGCTCAGATATATCTCTTCTGCTTTCATTAGCCTGTAGTATTTGAAAATTTCTGGCTGTGTCTTGACTCCTTCTGTTAAATTCATGTTAAAGTTACAGAGAGTTTTTAAGAGTGTCTATCTGCTTCTAGTGACACATTAACTGGATAAATATTCGTGAGAACCTGACTGACAGTGTCTAGGATTCTTGAAAACACTCATGGTGAGAGAATAAAGTATTTCTGAGAACGGGCCATTATTCTGTAACACTTGAATATGAGAAGTCTTTTGCAGTAGCTCTCTATTGCTATTTGAAAAGATGGGAAGTAAACCTCATCATCCTTGATTTGACAGACTATAGTATTATCTTTTTCAATGACAGATCAAGGGCTTACCTGAAGCCTTTGAGACTCCTGGTGTGGGTTCCAACTACTCCCCTCTCTATGTCAACAAAACTCTAGAGAGTTTGAAGAAGTTCAAAGAGGGAAATGCTCTATTTTCTTTCCCCAACACTCCCATCAAATGTGCTGGAGCTCCTCAGAAGATCATGTACATTGCTGACCAGTATCTCCGTAAGGTGAGTCTTCATTTATTACTGAAACAGTTTCTGATCGTACTACATGGTTTGAGTGGCTAAAACAAAGTATTGGCTCCAAAATCCTGTGTTTCTGTGTTTGCCATTTGCCAAAGCTGAGTGTATTTGTATCATATATTTTATAGGTGACAGGAATATATTGGAACTATTGTTCCAATATTGTAATTTGTGTTGCTGGGTAATAATCTTTATGTAAGTATAGCAATCCATCTTCACTGGTGGAAGAACTATTGAGGATCCAGATAGAGCAAATTTTGTGCTCCCAGAATCAACCTGTATTCAGGTGGCTTCAGATGCTGGGACACACTCACACAATCAGTAACCAGAACATCCCAGCCACTGAACAGAATAGTTTACTGTTTGCTCATACTCAGCCTAGTAATACTCCAGGTAGATACTTCACCAGGAATATTGTGAACTATCAATTTTGTCTGGCCTGTACATGAGTGGTAGGTGCTCAGCCTAATTATGTCTACCTACAACCAAGGTAAATCCAGTCTACAACCGGACTAAGCAGTATGTAAGCACAGGATGTATGCCAATTTGCTTTGTGAATTTCAGCATGGGAAGCGTGACAAGGCCGACATCCAGTATTTCACTTCCCTGCCAGTTATCTTTGGCATCAAGAAGTATGCTGATGCCTTATGGGAGGTGAGTGGTGATTTGTTTCTTGTGGTCATTGAATTTTATGTATTTGTGCTTCTGTATTTTGTAGTATGAAACATTTATCTTTGCATGAAAAGGAAGTTAGTTATATATTTCAGAACTCGCCTCATTATTTTAGGTAATCTTGTGATTTCTTTATTAACATTTGTCTGTGACCTTTTTTTTTTTGTTAAATAAGTAGATATTTGGTTTCTATGTGTAGTTTATACTTATAGCACTTTACATCTCAAAATTATGTATGAGTTTTTATTGATGTGCTTTAGCACATGCTACTTATTTTTAATCTTGTGCATTGTATCTTCCCAGTGTTGATATCAGTTGTGTTTGGCACTTCACCTATCAGTCCCTATCACCTGTGCTTCCCTCAGGTGGTGAAGGAGCGGAACATCACTGTCAACCTGCGCCACAATCTCATTGAGGTGAAGCCAGACTCCCGGGAAGCTGTGTTCCAGAACCTAGAAAGCCCAGATGACATCAAGACACTCAAGGTGAGAGAGGGACAGAGTAGCTGCCTTTACTTTGTTTTAAGTGAGAGAGGTGCTCGTCAGTAGCAACAAAAACTGTGAGAAAAAAGCACTAGTGTTGTTTGTTGACAGAGCACTGCCAGTAAACCTCTTACACAAAATAGGCATCTGGTGTAACAGATCTTGTATTACTCCTCTTGGTACAGTATGAGATGCTTCACGTGACGCCCCCAATGAGTTCACCAGACCCTTTACGCCAGTGTGCTGCCCTCACCAATGAGATGGGCTATCTGAATGTGAACAAACACACGCTGCAGCACGTCACCTTCCCAAATGTGTTTGGCATCGGCGATTGCACCAATGTTCCGACCTCCAAGACTGCAGCCGCTGTGGGTGAGTGCCTGAATAACCTGCTTTGATTCATATGTAAGGTATCAAGCCCAGAATTACACCCTTATACATAAAGTGCCTTATATTTTCTTGCTTCTATTCAGTCTGGACAGATTGATTACCATGCCCTGAGTGTATAACTGCATTGTGAGATTTTGTATATAAATGAAAATACTAAAATTACAGTGTCATCCCAGAAACATTGTGACAAGTTACAAAATGGTAATCCATATTGAGTATTGATATTGTGTGTCCACTCACCAGCTGGGCAGTTTGGAGTGATGAAGAGGAATCTGATCCTGGCAATGGCTGGTGGCTCTCCCAAACACCAGTATGATGGCTACACCTCCTGCCCTCTAGTTACTGGTGAGTGTCGGGTGCAGTGTCCAGTCCACTGTTTATTGTTGGTGTTAATCTGTGTATCTGTTTCCCTTCATGTTTCTTTACTGAGTTTGAGGTCACTGATGGCAAATGCAGGGAAAAGTACGAGAGATTTCGTAAGAGGTGTGGAGATAGCAAATCATACCGTTATGCATTTCATGTTGTGTAAATAAAGTTATTGATTTTACTGAGTCTTGTGTCATCATCTAACAGGATACAACAAGTGCATCCTGGCAGAGTTTGACATGGATGGGAACCCACTGGAGACCTTCCCCATCAATCAGGCCAAGGAGCGACGCACCATGTTCCACCTCAAGAAGGACATGATGCCAACCATGTATTGGAATGGAATGCTCAAGTAAGTGTGTGGTTGTGTTTGATTCTTTAGTGTGTAAAAATAGAATGGCATGCTGTATGACAAAAAAATACTTATATATCAATAGCACTAAAGAAATGAAGGAGGAAGATGGGGAATTATAAGATGGCATACATTAGAAACAATTAGATAGAAGAAAAAAAAGAAGGTATTATACAGCAGAGAATGATGTAAGAGAATGCAGGCTGGAGAAAGAGGAGAGAGGAGTGTAAAGAGTAAGTAAGAAAGAATATCAGACAGAAAGGCTAGAAAGTGTAAAACGTCATATTTAGAGGCAATTTCAGAAGTGAGAGAAGAGGCAAGAGTTTAGAAAGATGTGGGGATGTTAAGATATTTGCAGGACAATATTTTATCCTAATCTTTTTTTCTGTGTGTGTGTGTGTGTGTGTGTGTGTGTGTGAGAGAGAGAGAGAGAGAGAGAGAGAGGGAGAGAGAGAGAGAGAGAGAGAGATGCAAAATGTTTAAAAATCCAGCATTCCTCAGGTCACAAAAGTTGCTGGGTTTTTTATTGTCAAGTGTACAAGGCAGCCTCTGGCCTCGTAGGGTTAAGGGGCAATAATGTGGTGGTGGTGGTTGATGTTTTGTGTTGTTGCAGAGGCTACTGGGAGGGACCAAAGTACCTGAGAAAACTTATGCACTTGGGAATGAAGTGAAGAGAAAGAGAACACGTGAGCAAATTTATTGGTTTGTCTTATTTTTGTAGTAACACTCGTTGAGGTAGATGTCTGTAAATGAATTGGTATTTTTTCAATAATTGCAATAGTATTGTGTACATTTTTGCCTTATATAATTCTACAGAGGTTGATGATGCACATCTGAAACCTGTAAGACAATCTGATTAATTGTTGTACAGGCTGTAGGAAAAATATATTCTATTTTGATAAATTGATATTATTTGTTGAACTATAACTATAAAATATACTGTGATATTCAAGTAAGGAAGTTCCAAATATGTCTTATAAAATTAGGCATACATTTGTGCAATTAGACTAAGAAAATAGGAGAAAGAAACAAGAAACCAAACAAAACAAGTGTATTGTATGAGCTTGATGCTTTAAAAGTATAGATCCTGAAGGTTACGTGAACAAAGACAAGTTTTGTGCATTTACTTTGTGATACAAAACAAGGTGTGGGTGGATAGAGGCCAATCAGATGTTCCCAGGCCTGGTGTACACACCTTGTCTCTGCTCCTCCTCCAGGAGCAAGTAAACCTGATTGTGTGCCAGTGAGAAAAGATGTACATAGTATTGTTGATTTGTAAACGTAGAAATGGTGTTGGTAGAATGCTTGTTTATTAGACACATGTTGTCCTGCTAAATACAGTTAATTATCTGCTTGACACTCTTCTTTTGTACTCCTATCACAAGTCAGCCTCTCTCTTTCAATATTGCTTGTTTTATGATTCAGTGTAGATGATATATTCATCTTAGATTCACCCATGCCATGATAAAACAATCCTGAGAGTTATTGCCTTCAATACAGATGTATTAGTAGTTTACTATAGCCATTGTTCCAGTGAGAAGTCTCCACAGAGAAGTGTTACCAAAGGGTGTGGAGTAATGGTCATTTCATGGGACAGTAAGACTCAGACTGTAGGAAGGTTTTATTAGATAAACAGGAGTGGACAGTACTATGTTAACTGTTAAGAAATATACTCCAGTGGTGCATGTATGATATGTACATTAGCACAACTGTAGAGTCTGGATTTGCTTACTTGTGATAGTACAGCAGTATTTACTGAAAATGCTGAACCACAGGAATTTATGCGAGGTTTGTGAGTACTGCCTTTCACCTCCTGTAGTAGTGATGAGACAGTCAGGGGTCACCAGGCCTTGGTGATCTTTGTTCAATTGTTTGCCATGAGTGTCCTGATGAGGCATCCTACCCACAACACTGTTCACTAACTGGCCATTCATCCGGACCAATTCCTCCATGTTCCCGTACTGCACCAAAGGGGGAATGGTACTTAAATGATTGCTGTTAAGTTTACTATTGGATTAGATGTGTGTACATGATTGTCCTCTCCTCAGTCAGTGCTTTCACTGTAACACATTCTTCCATTCATATATTTTGCCTCCCCATCCACTGCTTTTGCACTTGCGTCTATATTATTAACAGAAACCAGAGTAATCTCTGAAACAATGTGCAGCAATACATACTTTCCAAATAAACTACATCTGTACAGTATATGATTGGATTGAATTTGTACTGCTGAATAGTCTTATTACTTTCCCCATACAACACCTTAAATATTCTGATGTGCTGCTCACTGTAGTGTGGGTTAAACTATCTGAAGTGCAACTGAGGTGCTTAACCATAAGGTGGCAATGAGATATGGGATTTGGAGTGTAAGACTCCAGATTGTGTGTGTTATAGTTGTCTTTGAGTAATGAATTAGAGGACTGGGATTCCACTCCTCTTGTTTTATAGTAAGACAGGAGGAGGAGGAGCAACAAATATTCTCCAAATCCTGCTGTAGATATTTTGTTTTAGCTGTGACTTCTTTAAGAGGATTGCTAGCTTGCTATAATAGATACACTAAATAACTGTACACCACACTCACCTTGTTCCTTTCATTGCAAACAACATTACCTAGTTTTCCTTCATCACCCACTTCAAGAAATTTGCACAATAGATTATGTTCACTAAGTTCTTGACAGCTCTCAACCTTCACCACAGGTCCCCTTCACTAAGTCCTTGATAGCTCTTTCTTTAACAAGTTCCTTCCACCACAAAGTCCTTAACAGTTCTTATAGTCTTCACAACACATTCCTTTCACTAAGTGCTCAAAAGCTCTCACAACCTTCTTCTTTCACTGACTGTCATCCTCCAAGGTTTTCTGTTCTTCCCCTGAGTTCTGACAATGAATATCCTGTCATCCATTGCCATTTCTTTCATGGGATGAGAGGGAAGCATGAACTCAATGTTGTCATGTGTGACTTGTGGTGGGATTTGATGTGTTCTCTGAGAGGTGTACAGCAACTCCAGACTAAAGATGACACAGGATGTCACCATGCCAGCCAGGAGCAGCAGGAAGGCCGTCAGGATGTTGCTGCAATACGGAAGTCAAGAAGTGAAGTGTTCTGTTATCAACTGAACACCACTCATGGCCATCATTATTAAAATTATCATTGCTTATTTAAGACTTTCATCTTCCTTTGTCAGTTTTTGTCAGCTTTTCGGTTTGTCAAACATCAATATTCATGACTGTGATGTCTTTTTTACATGCTGCTTATTAGATACATTTTAGGTCAGAAACATGAACTGCACTCATTCCTTCTGTGCTATGTATTTCCCCCAATATATTCTGTTGACAATACTTTGATAGATTCTGAAAATATCAGAGAATTTATAATTAAGATAACAGTATCAAACACAAGAAATGAGTGCATCAAGTCACCTTTTGGCCATGAATGTACATATGTACAGTAGTAAACCTATAGTACAAATACATTTATTTTCATCAATTGGTAATGAATATAGAGTATGAGTAACAATCTGTAATATAATATATATATATATATATATATATATATATATATATATATATATATATATATATATATATATATATATATTATAT
>JAHFWG010000354.1:47964-59253 GCA_020233015.1 Callinectes sapidus | reverse complement strand
TGTGTGTGTGTGTGTGTGTGTGTGTGTGTGTGTGTGTGTGTATGTATTTCTTGACACAGAGAGAGAGAGAGAGAGAGAGAGAGAGAGAGAATAATGTGCTAGTCAAAAGAAATGTTAAAATTGTCGTCCACAATTTTAACATTTCTTGAAACCTTAGTAACAGCTTTAGTCAGTTATCAGTGTTGAATGTGTTGGTTGCAGAACGTACGTGAAGTCCAGCTGTGTGTAGGGCGAGGGGGCTTCACATGGCACCTGCTTCCCCCACCACTGCTGGTAGATCCTGTCTATCACACCGCCAGACTCAAGCTTCAGCAGTCTGGTGGGAACAATGCAGGATCACCAGCTAGCCTCTCTGAACCAGGTATTTGGAACAGTTCACTCTGCTTTACTGTAGTGTACTGTACTGTAGTGTGTTGAATCACCCAGCAATACTAAATTTCCATCTATTTTTCTTAGGGTATAAGAAACAAGTATAAACCAAGATGAATGTAGAGAGAGAAAAGAACAAAAGGCCGGGATATATATATATATATATATATATATATATATATATATATATATATATATATATATATATATATATATATATATATATATAAAGACCAGTGAAGTGAAGGAGAAATTGGTGTAGAAATCGAGGGAATTATAAGAAATTCTTTTTGCTAACTCTCTTGGACATGTAAGGGAACTGGCATCTAAATAAGCCTTGTTTTATTATTCCTTTTGTTGCCCTTGGCCAGCTTTCCACTCTTAATGAAAAAAAAGAGAAATTGAGAAAAAATCTGAGGGACAAAAAATAATTGCAGTGGAAGAGTGAGTAGAGAAGGTTCCTTTTTTGACTATGACTGAACTATATTGCCTCATCTACATCCCCTTCATTTAAACCACTGATGCAATAGGTTTTACCAAAAACCAGCATTTGTTTTTGTAAATAGAAGAAAATGACATTTTATTGCTTACTCTTGGTTGATGATATCTGCATAGGGCAGCAGTTTCCTGTATCCAAGGTGAAGGTAACTTTTAATGTAGGCGCCAGTCATCTGTGAAGAGAAGCTTCTGTCAGAAAGGCAGTGCACGGGATTGCAGATGATCATGACATAAAAATGATTACTGTTTTCACTATTTGTAAATCATCACTGTATCTCGTTACAACATTAATGGCAACAACTTTAAAGCACCACTGGACATCTATACAAAGGATTGTCAGTTATACTACAGTTCCATTCTTACACCACAAAATAAGTCAATTGTCAGTGTAGATTGGAACCAGCTCAAGTTACCACCTACAGTATGTCACACACCTATGTGAATGCTACAGTACTGTAAAGTCATAATCGAGGACTTCAAAACATAACTACTGTAGCTGTTAAAAATCACATTGAGGACATACAGTAAATAAAAATTAAAGAAATAAATGAGTAAAAAAATGGATGGGTGATAGACGTGAGCAATGCACAGGAACAAACACTGCCAAGGTTATAACAGTTGAGAGTGTCATAAACCAAGAGTTTCTTCTATAACAATGAACACTGAGAGTTGTTCACCTCCTTGATGGAACAGTTGTCACGTATCAGGTAGGACATCGTATCCGTATCAGCAAAGGCGGCAAACTTGCTGTCTGTGATGATGCGGTCCATCGCTTCCCTATGTGAGTCAAAGTACAGGCTGGGGTCCTTCTGCAGCCTCTCATATACCTTGAGGTAACTCAACTTCTTGGATCGCTGTCAAGTCAGAGAGGAACCAAAAATTTCCAATTGTATGTGCTCTGTTTTGTATTATTTAATCTTTCATTTACTTACTGATGTGAAACTGTGTAGGGTTATCTTATGCCTTTTCTGTCTCTCCTACATTGTGCATGCCTCTGTTTGTCAATGTTGCTTGGATCAATACTGCACAACATTTGGAAGGGAAGAAAGAAAAATGGAGAAAGAGCTAGAGAGCCAGTAGATATAAGATACAAGACCCTTAGAAATGCTATTCCAATATAGGAACAGCTGAAATCTACATGTACAACATCTACAAACCAGAAGTATCTTGGGAGTGACTGTTCCTCTCAGCATGCCAATCTTCCAGCCAGGCAAGTCCACAGCCTCCTCCAGGGTAGTGAAGGGAGGCGTCACAGTGGACACAGTAAGGAAAGAGGTGAGGATGGCTGTGTAAGATGCATAGAGCACCACAGAAGCTACCCAGAACGACCACAGCACTGCTTGCACTCTGCCTGTTGTTGGTAGGATCCACGAACCTGTGATTGCAATGTGTTTTTTATGTTACAGTAAAGTCTTATCTATTTCCATTTAGCATTGCCAGTGTGTGAACTGTCTGCTGAACTCCTATTGGAATCATATCCCACCAATCTCTAATACTGACTGAGATGTGTTGAAAGGCTCATAGCAAGTGACTCACACCTTGACAACAGTAATAAACATGGAAGTGGATAACTATACATAACTATACAGCAATTGCATTGCTTACTGTTTTAATGCTACCTTCTATGAAGTTCCTCTTTGCTAAATGAGGATAGAAAAGCAAGAATTTTTACATATGATGGAAGACCATATTCTGCATCACCACTGCCTCCAGAAGATTGTAGATGAAGTTACTTAGATTTCAAAGGATATTTCCATACTTATTGTGACAGATTAACAAGATTTCTACATTATTAAGAGGAAAAGCTATCATGAGAAATCAGCTAACTCATCAAAAACAGTCACGGTGGGAGAGCAAAGCATTTCTGAATACGCATGAGAGAATCACCTTGCTGGACGAGGCATGAGAAGAGGATGAAGACAATGTTGCTGCCTTTAGTGAAGTGGTCGTCCTCATTGTCCTGATGGCGTACAATGATCCAAAGGCCGGCACTCATGATTCCAAGGAGCATGAGGATTGCCAGCCATGTTCCCCAGTGGAAGGACAGCACAAAGGTGTCCCAACCAATTGCCTCTAGTGACGAGTTCCTCTGAGCATACAGATTTGAGCCACTGTAGCCTAAGAGATGGGAAAACAAAGACTTAAAAACACAGGAAACAGTGGTTGATGAAAGAATGTAATAGGAAAAAAAAGATAGGTGGAAGAGCATGAGGAGGAGGATGGATGGTGCAAACATATATGAAGACAGGGTTGGTGCAAGAATATGAGGAAACAAGCATTGGTTATTATTACTTGTTTAGCAGCATTTGCATTTTCATAATTAAAAGTTATTATAGCATTTACATAATATGTGAGTGAGGCTTACCTACAGATCCTGAGAAGTCCACCACTCTTAGTCGTTCACTGGTAATGACAAAGCCAGCAAGGGCAATGTCAGCTCTCTGTGAAATTGTTATAGTAATATATTTTTTCTGACTTAAGTAATGACTACATGTATTTCTGTTTTGTTTTTTTATAGCTCTTTTTCTCATGAGATAAGAGTGAGTTGAAAGTAATCTTACGTAGTTTAGAAATGAATAGATATTTTTTTATTTATTTATTAATTAATTTACTGTGTGTGTGTATGGCTCACTTGGCTCTGTAGGGCACCAATAAGGCCAGAGTAGTTCCCATCATCCATCTCCACTCCAAACACGTCTTCTCCTGGTGGCAGAGTGGAAAGTTGGATCCTGTGGTGAACGAATTATGAGTGAGCCCCATCAGGAATAAAACATGAGGCACACTCTCTATTGCAGGTGAAGTGTGATGATTAAGGTAACTCAACTGACAATATGCAGGTTACCAGGAAGCATTGGTACTCACTTGAAGTTGAGAGTGGCAGCAACAGTGAGGATGATTTCTATCAGGTAGCCAGAGTACACCACATCCTTCCCCAGTCCCACCACCTCTGTAACGTGACACACAGGTATGTCGATGTGTGGAATTCACTGCTTCCTTACTCTTCTCCTCTGGTCAGTGTCTGTTTTGAAATGCTTGGAACTCTAAAGGGGCTATGATTTTAAAAGGGAATAGATGTGATTGGTTGGGTTAATGTGTGCTTTTTAATTAATGATGTAAGTTCCTTTGATATGAACTATATACAACCTTTTGGATGTAACAGATGTGTGGTATGTAATTGTCTTAGAATTAGTCCTTTGTTTAAGAGAATCAAGTAGTAAGACTGAAGATCCCCTTTTTTTTTCTTGCTTTAGCTGCTACCACTTCCAAGAAGGCCTCAGAATGCCAAATGGATGTAAATACTAATTGCCACTGTATTATAAATCAGCAAATAGGAAGAATGGCTTGATAAGACTGAAGACTCTTTCTTTGTACATATTTCTACTACAGAGATGTCTTGCTTCAGTTATCACTATTTAGTTGGATATAAACCTTGCATACCAACATTACATTCTGTCATACACTTGTTTCCTTCATTACAGATGTCTTATAGAATATTCTGATTTATGAAGGCTTCTCTTGTAATCACCCAGAACATAAAGGTCCATGAAAGTGACTGACATTATGTAGATTACTCACACATAACAACACGGCAATGAAATATGAACTGCCCACATCAGGCACGCTATTACATCCATTAGTAAAGTACAATGGGGGGGGGAGGGGGGGATAACTTGCTAACATAAGACAAATATGACAGAGAAAGTAAGGAAGTGAAGAGAAGGAAGGAATTATGGAATGATTTTTGGCCAACTGTATTCTCAAGTATTTCAGTCTTGTCTTGAGTGCTTGAAAAGGAATTAAGGGATTTTTAATGAGAGGTGAGTTTACAAGATTGTACTCAACATCTCTTTAACAGACAATGTATATGAAGGCTATGGGTGATTTTAAAATGAAGTATGTTGAACAGTTTAAACAGGTTTCCAAATGTGTTTACATATATGTTTATAATGATATATTGATATGATTTCCACATTGCTAACTGGAAGAACCCTCTTGAAAACTCAGCTAATCATCTCCATGGCTTTGAAAAACATCAGGATGAGAGAGCGGAACATTTCTGAATGCAGACAATAATACACTGTTAGTTGTTATGTATGTGTGTGTGTGTGTGTGTAATTCAAAGATCTGTATGATACTCACTGAGGCCAAATTGTGTACAAGAATGCCTGTCCATGAAGGTGGAGGAGGAGGATGGGCGGGAGGTGTTCTTGGAGTCACACATGTGCATCTCCATCACCTGAGGACTGTTCTGGGAGAGAGGAGGAGGTGGTGGTGGTGTAGATCAAAGTGGTGCTGGCAGTGAGGGTTAAATATTGAGGTCATGATGAAGAGTGATGTTTGTGATGGTGGTGTTGGTGGTGGTGGAAAGGAGGGTATGATATTACGTCTATTTACAATACAAGAATGGCTTGCGATATTTAGATTTACAAATGTCTATTCTAGTGACAGGTGAAAATATTGGAAGCATTATTTATATGAAGGTTTTTCAATGCAGTGTCGTCTTTATCTAGTCTATTGAACATTCGTCATCTCGTTACACCAAATTGACATACAGTGATGGTGATGATATTGAGCACGTGTCCTTTGAAGTCCCGAGGGCCAAGACCAGGCTGATGCAGAACGACAAGGTCCCGTTTGGTGGTGTCCCAGGAGACCACTGGCACTCTCAAAGCTTCCCGGCCATCCCCAAACAGGAACATCTGATCCATGGTCACCTCCCGTCTCTCCTGGCAGTGTTCAAAGGATTCATTACAAGAAAATACAAGCCAAGCACATCCTTCATTTGAGTGTTTTGTTGAGCTCTGTCATACTTATGCTGTAAGAACAATGGATTGCTGCTACAGTGATGCCTGGCAATACGAGTTCTGAGTGACCAAGATGTACAGCAATGACAACAGAAAAGTGTTCACAACTAGTCATGTGTGTGTGTGTGTGTGTGTGTGTGTAGATAGTGGGAGTTTGAACAAAGAAAGAATTACAAATGCAAACTGCTGTAACTGTCTGACAGGATAGTTAACTCTTCCTAGAAAATGACCTGCAACAAGGGTACTCAGGCATGAGGATATCCTTGCTTTGCTTCCCAATCCTCACAGATGCAAGAGACCCTTCAAATCAGATATATACTCAAGATTATACGAGTAATACAACACAAAGCCTCAATGAACTAACCATGCTGTAGGTGCCTTGGTACCAGTGGCAGGAAGTCTTGGGCATAAACACCTCACAGTCGGGAAGATCAGCGCCAAGGAGGATGTGGAGGCCAATCAGGGTGCCCCAGCCCATGGAGGCCTCCCGCAGGTCATCCAGCATGGGTTCTAGAGTGGCAGGGGAGACCAGGTGCAGGGCGGCGGGCTGCTGGAGAGCGGAGGGCTTGCCTGTTTCAGTTGTGGTGCCTTGCGTGACAGTATTGATAGCCTTCGCCATCCTGTCCATGTCACACGGCATGAAGAACACAGCGTGGCGAGCCAAAGCGGCCGAGATGATGTGTTGTGTGTTGTTGTCAATTCCTGAGGGAAGGAGATGCAGTGAGCTCAGAGGGAGGAAGATAAAGTGTGATTGTCCTCAAATTGTAAGAACACAAGAAAATAAGGGACACTGCAACGTTTCTCTTCCTCAATCAAAAATTGTAGCGAGGGAAACTGCTTCAGTACGTAGCTACATAGAGTATTTGAATCTCCACACACCTATCCCTTCATAGATGCAGATATAGACTTCCGTAACTTCAATCAACTTGACAAACT
The DNA here is from genome assembly GCA_020233015.1 of Callinectes sapidus. NCBI lineage: Eukaryota > Metazoa > Arthropoda > Malacostraca > Decapoda > Portunidae > Callinectes > Callinectes sapidus. The sequence continues at coordinate 52,645 of JAHFWG010000354.1, read as the reverse complement.
TGGCCACAAAGAGCCCCATGCTGGCCAGGTCCTTGTTGGAAGGTGGTGGGCGGGGCTGCTCCTGCCTCACAGCTGCCCAACACTCGGCATCCTCACCCCGGGCTGGCTGGGTCACGCCGAGAAGAACAGCCACCACCAGCGCCGCCCTCGCCTGTGACCCCACCATTCTCGTGACATCCACACTCAATTCACCTGAACACTCGTGGAAAGAAAGGGAGGAGGAATGAAAGAAGAAAAGAGGAAAATAATCAGTATTGAAGGATGTTAGAATTTGTTGATTGGATTACTTTATCCATTTTTTAAACATTATTTTCATTATTTTTCATCTTCGCCGCGTTCTTCTGTTTTGCGTCCAACCCCAGATCGATGTACTTGGACAATACTGAGACGCTTCACACGTAGAACGGTCATTAACGCGGATGACTATGTGGCTACATACGTGAAATAATGAAAAAAAGGATGGGGTGTTAATAATGCGGTGCGTGACTTGATATTGCATGATTTTGGTTCATAACACACACACACACACACACACACACACGCATTCGCTTTTCTGTCGTGGCGAGTTGATTAAATGGACAAGACAAGCTTTTCAATGTCACTGTACACCGAGCAGCAAGTTAGTACAGGATGCAACCCGAGGAATTATTACGACCTCCCTGTCCTGGTGTGTGGTGTGTGGCGAGTTGTCTCATTGCTACCATACAGTGCGAACCAGAGACCTCTTTCCGTAGAATATCATGGTGACCAGCACGAGTTTCATCCAATCTCGGAACAAAACGTAAATAAGATGAATGTGTAGAAATCTATTAGTTGACGCAGCCACTTCCTTCTCTTATCATGTTTCCAGTGAACGCACATATTTCTTCACCCTAATAATTACCAGAAACGCTCTTCTCTGTCACCAGTCATCGCTACTATTTTCAAAGGCCACAGAGATGATTAGCCGTGTTCTCAAGTGTGTTTCTCCCACTTATAATGTAGTAATCTTCTTCACACGCTACCAGAACCATTTAAATACCCTTAAAATTTGTGTAAATTCAACAAGAGTCTCAAAAATAGTGGAGGTGAGGCGCAGAAGTGTCTCAGAATAAGGAGGAGTTGTATATTTCCCTCTGAAGTCCACGCGAGAATCCAATGGTTACTTTTCACTTCACAACGCAAATGGTCCTCAAGAATGCCACACTTCATAAGAGAGAGAGAGAGAGAGAGAGAGAGAGAGAGAGAGAGAGAGAGAGAGAGAGAGAGAGAGAGAGAGAGAGAGACTAACCAACACACCTCAAGCCGTCTCCTCCGCCTAACTGACCATTCAAGGTGGGCGCAAGGAAGAGGAGGAGGAGGAGGAGGAGGAGGAATACAGAAGGAGGGAGGAAGGAAAATAAAAAAAGGTAGTGCGCTGAGACGAAAGAGAGAAGTGAGGTAATCATGACAAAAAGAAAAAAAAGAGTGTACCTCCACCTCTAGTCATTCAATTTTTCAGGGCGGGAGGGAGACTGAGGAGCGAGGGAGGGAGGGGGCGATGGGAAGACGAGGAGGAGGAGGAGGAGGGGAGAAAAGAAAATAAGTCACTAGTGAAGAAGTCTTGACAAAAGAAGGGTGAACTGAAGAAGAATCTAGTGCAGAGTTTATTAGAAGCGCTTAACTGTTTAACCCAGCAGGAAGCACGTGAACAACACACATAGACACAGTAACAGTTATTAGCAATGTCAACCCGATTTATCTTCATTGAGGGAGTGAGAGAGTGAGATCGATGAAGGTTTTGTCAAGGCCGGCCACACTCTCCTGGTAGCGAAGTGGGATTTGATTGTGCCAGGTCGTAAGTTATCATCTGCACTGCGTCATTCGTTCATTAACCATGTGCAGTGAAGAGAGGCTGTGGTTAGGCTAGGGCTGGTGGTCATGGTGATGGTGCGCGAGGTAAGGAAGAAAGGAAGGAGTGAAAGACGCAGCGAAGGAGATAAAGGAGGAAAGAAAGGAGAAATAGATAAATAGAGGCATGGAATATAATGAAGAGAGATAAGAAAACACACACACACACACACACACACACACACACACACACACACACACACACACACACACACACACACACACATCGACGAAATAATTACATAACTTCACCTGCTGGCAAATTAAGAGACTCAAACTGGAAATTATTGAAGACAAAGTGGCAGGAAATAATAAAAAATGTATTGTGGTAGAGACACACGAAAAAGAGTTTGGCGAAAAGTGTGTGTGCGTGTGTGTGTGTGTGTGTGTGTGTGTGTGTGTGTGTGGAGAAACAGGGGGTATCACAAACTTCAAAAAAGGAAAAGAAGGTTAAATCCACACACACACACACACACACACACACACACACACACACACACACACTATACAGCCTTTCTCATTCTTGTTTCACCGTCGCTTAATAGGTAATGCATTCATGGTGATTATCATGGGCCATCTTACCTAACCATTTATCATCACCATGGGTACCTGTGTTCTAGATCTTCCATTATTCTTAGTGTCGTCATCCTTCTTGTCCTCCCAGCCCGCCCTGCCTAGCCTAGCATTGTGTATAGGGAGATAATGATTTTCTCAGGGTGACATGTTATCGCCTTGCCTCCTCCCTCCTCCCTTCTCCGTCATCTTTTATTCCTTCACCTTCCCTTGTTCTGTATTCCTCTTCGTTCATTGTCTTCTCTCACTATGCCGTAACGTGGGAATATAGTTAGGCTTTTGTATTGGTTTCTTTTGTAGTCATGCCATCTTCTTGCGTATGTTCATATCCTGAATTCATTACTAATTCAATAGGTTTAGTTACGTTTATTTGACCATTTTACCATGAGCTTCTACGTGACATGACAAACACTAGAATTACTATGATTACATGCAATTATAGTTAGGTCAGGTTAGGTGTGGTATGGAAAGCTCTCCTGATATTGTTTTTGACTTATTCTGCTCCTTTCAAGTTATTCTGATAAATATTTTACTAGTTTATCGCTATGGCCTCACTTTTCTTGGCATTACTCAGGGACATCTTGCTCCTCGCCACAGTACATCACGTCCATAATACAGTGGTGCCACGCTACACTAATGAACAACACTTAATTACACACAACAGTACGTACATGACATTGTTCCACACCACACCAAACCACACCGAATGTAGCAAAAAATAGGAACAGGAATAAATGGGACCAGAAAATATGGCACAGGAAAAATGGCACAAGAAATTATTAGCCTATCCTCACCTAATCCATCCTGAAAAATGTGCCTTAATTTTGGGTGCCACTTTTTCGTGTGCCATTTTTTCGTGTGCCATTTTTTTTATCTGGTCTCATTTCTTCCTGTGTCATTTTTATTTCTGTGCCATTTTTTCCTAGACCCCAGGACACCATGTGGTAAATATTCCATGCTTTCACCACACCAGACACCCCATTGGTAACACGTGCTGCTATGCTACGACAATTAACCATATTTTCACACGTACTAGGGTTGTGACGCGCCACACGGCACCACCACACTCTGGGAACGTTCTCTACCTCTTTGCTCTAGATATCTACCCACTGCCACACCACGCCATGCTACAGTACTTCGCGTTTATGTAATATGTATGTCCTTTTGTACAATTTGTTTACGAGAGTAGCTTCAAGGACATTTCTAACCCACTTATATTCAAATTATCTTTCTTTTCTTTCCTATTCCCTTACTTTTTTTAAAGGAAGATACAATTAGACACTTTTCTAATATTCGTAATTACTTTTTTTCTCCCTTCGTTCCTTCCCTCCTACATAAAGAAAGGTAAATAGATTAAATACATGAATAAGAAAAGAATAATTAAACATCCATTATTCATACCACATCATACGTCACTATTAAGGAACCACCTACATCTTACTGCATTATACAACTAACCATACATAACCTTAGGAATGCATATTAAGTGTAGCTGCATGCGTGTGACAGTGCTTTAAATCAGACATGCAAAAGACTAGGCAAATGGGATAGTAGAGTTTCTGAGCCCTGTATTCTGAAACGCTTCCCTCTCTCATTACCCCAACTTTCCCGAGGCTCTGTTTGAAGAGTCTATTTACACACTGCAAGTCCCAATACATCGTGGGAACTAAGAGTCACCTGTAGGCTAAAATTCAAAGGCAGATTAATTCACCTTACAAGTACACAGCGAGGCAAGGCAACAGGGAACTCTATACCGTCAACACTACACCACACCACGCCACACTGGACACTCCCTCAGTGTTGCGTGGAGTCACACTACTTTACCTCTCTAATATTCACACTCCCTGGCCAATAATTCCTCCTCACAGCTCTTCCTCACCCCTCCCACACACACACACACACAGGTACACACGCACACATAAGCACACACACACGGAGATCTCAAAAGTGTCTTCAGTGTGTTGTTTTTATCAGTATTTTCTTAGGGTGGGTCTCAAAAATTGATGCCCCCCGATGTGTGACTGGCAGGAAGGTGCGTCAAGATAGCTAAGTTCCTCCCTTCCCCCTGTATAGGAATTCCATTTTCCTCTTGGTTTATTTCAGGGGTGTTGTGAATTTGTGACTGAAGATTAGAGGCATGAGAGAAGATGGGTTATAGGACTCTCTCTCTCTCTCTCTCTCTCTCTCTCTCTCTCTCTCTCTCTCTCTCTCTCTCTCTCTCTCTCTCTCTCTCTCTCTC